>JAMKQA010012433.1:0-11532 GCA_024699735.1 Posidonia australis
TTGGATTTTTAAGTGATTTAATTTGAATTAAGCTTAAATTAGGGTTTTTGTCTTATTTAATGGATTTTAATTTCTTTTCACTTGATTAGGGTTTAAAAATTTGATTAATTAGGGTTTTATTGAATTTTAAGTTGATTTAAGTGTGTTTTAAGTGGATCAGGGTTTTTGTTGGATTTTTAAGTGGATTTGATTGGATTTTGTTTGATTAGGGTTTTTGTTGAATTTTAGGCGGATTTTAGCTGGATTAAGTGTTTTATTTGTTTTTCAGTGGATTTTAAATTGGATTAAGTGTTTTATCTATTTTTCAGTGGATTTTAATGGGGTAGTGTTTTACTGGGTCAGGTGGGCTAGTGTGGGTCTGATTGGGACCTGTGTGGACTAGGGTTTTGGTGGTCACGACCAGAGCATCAACCGGAGGAGCCTGCTGCCAAATGAGCTCAGAATTGAAGTGTCTACACATACTAATCACATTTGGACATTATTAAATAGATTCTAGGCTTGGTTTGGTAGACCAAAATCTAATGGTTGATCGGACCAGTACTCTGGTTCCAAACCAGATGGCAAATTGGTATACCAAACCTATTCAGTATACTGGACCAGGGATTCATGTTAAAACTGTTCATCTGATTAGTTATCCTCGTTATTGTTGCATGCTATCATTTAACAAGACCTCTTCAATTAAACTTCATAACTTAGCACAAATAACAGCTAGGGGTTTTGAACACTGGGAAGTCAACATCCAACGTTAAATGCTATTATCCTGGCGTTTAACGACCTAACAATCCTAGCATGCCTTCTTTTCCAAAACCACTAAGAGATTACCAACAACTCCATGGCATATAAATTTCAACATACATCCATAGAGACTACCATTAATCAATTAAATCATTCAAAACCATGGGAAGTGGGGCAATAGTGTTGAATGCCCCTTCCTGGTCGTCCAACATTGAATGCCCCAGAGATGAAATTCAACACATTGAAAACTCCCTTGCACTGAAAACTTCCCTTAAATCATGCACATCTCCTTTGAAAACCATACAACCATCAAATAGGGGTGGAGAGGCATCAGGTACATGATAAACTCTCAAAAAAACCAATCTACAAATACCATAAAACTTTAACTTAAGGGGTATGTATCTTGTTTGAAACCCAACCCTCCAAGGTGCTCTCTTAAGATCCCAGGCTTCCTTCCAACTTCTGGTCATTCTTCCTTTTCGTTCCACTAACCTCAGTCATGCATGCAATACTAGGAAATTCAAGGAAATCAGTGCCTGCGAAATGGAGGAAGGGAGGAAAGGAAAAAGAAGGAGAAGGAGAACCCAAGCCACAAACTCAAATCTCACCTTACTGCTCTAAGTTGTAGCATGTCCTCCAGCCTGAGCTCGACATCAAGGATGGCCGAAGGTTGCTGGAGCTTAGCCATGTACACTACATCCTCCATACACACTAGGGAACCCTTCTCTCCTTTCACTCTCTTTTTTTCCCTCTCTCCATTCTCTCTTTCTCTCTCACTCTCACATATAGGGCACCCAAACCCCCCTGAAGCTCACCCTTAGCTTCCCTAAGACAAGGGAGGAGAAAAGAAGAGTCTCCCATGACATGCACCACCATTTCCTACAAGTATAGGTAGCTTGACTTTTTGCATGTAATTTTATAGCATTGTACACTTACCTAACATGAGTTCAACGTTAAATGTATGAACCCAAACGTCCAACAACCAAGGTACAGAAATTTCATGTAAGTGTTGAACGGTGTATATCTGACATTTTACATTAAATGCTACACTCTCAACGTTCAACACAACAAAAAGCTAGAATTCATTATTTTTGGTGTAGAATGCCTATAAACCAGCGTTTTATATTAAATGCCTCACTCCAAGCATCCAACAACTGAGAAATCTCAAATTAAATTTCTGGTTTAAATTGCTGCCTAAAATCCAAGTCGTTATAGATTTGGAGCTGAGGATGGTGATGAATCAGACGGAAGCTATGAGTCTATAAGTATGGAAAATGAGTTTGGCTCTGATTCTACCAAGGAAGATAACAATGGGGATCCGTCCAGTGACAATTCAAGTAAGACCAATACTTCTAAGACTATCGATGAACCCAAGGGGGGACACATTGCTAGGGGTAGAGCTTCTAGGGTTTTCTTACGGGGGGCTATGGAGCTGGTGGACATTCCTTCAACCGCCGACAACCTTCTAGATCTGTTTCAAGACGACCTTCATCTAGGCACCCTCCAATGGCTCGGTGGGCTGATATGGTTGCGGGGAAGGACAATAGTGAGGAGAAAGATAAACTCCTGAATCACTATGCTATCGATCAAGTGAATGGCCAAACGGTGGTGGAGTTCGATATAGACGATGTCAAGGAGGCTCTCAACCGATGGAATAATGTCCTAATGGGGTTTGTCATTGGAGCTAATCCAGTTAGGTGTGGGCTTCCTAGCCACCCCCGTTGGCTCTAGGAGCTAACTGGCACGATCGATGTCAAACCTCGGGGTAATGGGTGTTTTTTGTTCTAGTTTTCCAATCCAACTGATGTGGATAAAGTATTAGAAGGTGGACCATGGTCTATCATTGGCTGGTTGCTTATCCTTGAGAAATGGAGTGCTAAGTCTAAGTTTGAGGTGGGACAATTATAGAAAGTCCCTATCTAGGTGAGATTGCCTGGCCTTCCTCTCCTACTCTGGTCTGGGCGTATGTTAAGCAAAATAGGGAGTTTCCTGGTGCAACCCTTAATTATGGATAGCAACACTATAGAGGTTGCCAGACTTGATTACGCTAGAATCTGTGTTGAGATTGGGTTGGACTTTGACTTCCCATCTCACATTCCAATGTTCAACAAGGGCACTAGGAAGGTGGAGGATATTTGAGTGGATTACAAGTGGTGCCCAGCTTCTTGCCAACACTGCTCAACTTTTGCACATGATGATGAGGGCTACAGTCAGAAACCTCGAGTATAGAGTACTGTTAGGGAGTCTATGGATGGTAAGGCTCCAGAGACTACAGCAACGAGGTTAGCTAGGCTTTTTGGCGGTGCACCTATTCAAAGCCAGCAAGGATAGAATGTGGCCTGATTGACATATGGTAGTCGATCTAGGAATGCGACCAAGAGGAGTGTTGAGAAGGCTAAGGGAGAGGGAGCACAGTAGGCTGGGGCAACAAGTGGCAAGTAGACTGAGCAGTAGCGAAGAACTGGGCCTGGATCTCCTAGCACTCAGGGGAATAATGGCAACTAGTTTGAAGTATTTGGGGGTGTGCAATAAGGAAAGAAGGTTGATTGTCAAGATAGTGATCCACCAGATCCCTCCTTGACATGAAGATATTGTCATGGAATGTGAGGGGCACTGACTCAGGTGGTCGTCAGATTATGTTTTCCAAGAAACTTGGGCCAGGTATTTTGATATTGTATGTTTATTAGAACATAAACTTAAATCAAAAGACAAGACTCGGTCCTTTGTGGGTGCTGTTTGGCCAAGGGCATCCGTTGAACACAACTTGGGAGTAGCCTCTTGTGGTCGAGTTATTGAGTTATGGAGCTTGTTTGCTGTGTCACTCAGAAAGACTTAGGAGATGGAGAAAGTTATCTGCTTTGATGGTTCCTTTAGAGATAATGCTTTTGAATTATTTGTGGAGTATGCTTGTAATCGACCTTGGGAGCATGGCCCACTTTGGGAGGCACCGTAGAGGACGGCAAGTCAGGGCTCTACAAAGCCTAGGTTGCTATACAAAGACTTCAACTATGTGCGTGCTCCTAATGAGCACTATAGGCTAACCCCTCCTCTTTCAACAGCCATGTCTGATTTTAATACCTGGCTGGATACTAAAGGGCTTATGGAACTCCCTATGGCTGGAGGTGTGTACACATGGATTGGTAGATGGGGGTCTTCTGTTGTCAGGTCTCGACTAGATTGGTGCTTCCTTTCAGCTGATTGGTTGTTAAGTGTGACCATGCCAACTTGGAGATCCGGCGCGGAGTCGCGCCAGAGGGAGGAGATCACAGCCATGCTAAGATGGCGAAGGCGCAAGATAGGATGAAACAAAAAAGAAAAGGAGTCACCATCTAGTCTTTTAAGGGAAAGACAAGGAAAACCACAAACAAACCACAAAGGATTGAATGCATGAGATGCAAATGTGAAGGCTAGATGTCTACTAATCAGATGGGGGGTAAAGATTCCTATTACGCATGGGGAAGGTGTTAGGCACCCTCGTATGCTGGAGAAACTCGATCTCTCTAGTCTAATTTGCTTGGTAGAGGCTGAAAGAATGCTTGCTAAGCTTAGACCGTGCCCTAAACATGCTAATATGAATGCCAAGACAAGACTGGATGGATGTGCAAGATGGCATGTGAAAACTGCGAAGAAATTCACATGAAATTATGAAACCACAAAATATGACACAACAAAGAAAATCACATGAAATGACGAGGTTTTTGGTGAGAATGGTTCGGAAAAACATACAAGCCTCAAGAAAGTTAATAATGCAACCAACTCAGGTCATCAGAATCATACAAAACACGACGAAAAAATTCCAAAGAAGTTTGTGCAAAATAGGCAAACTTTGACATGTGAAGAAATTCACATAAAATGACGACCTTTTTGGATAGAATGCTCTGAAAAACCACACCGACATCAAGAGCACCAAAAATGAAATAGACCCAAATCATTAGAATTGCGGAAAACATCATAGAAACCCGAACGGAAAAATTGCAAAGAAATCCGCATAAAACAGGCAAATGATGACGTGTGAAGAAAATCACATAAAATGACGGTGTTTTTGTAAAGACTGGTTCAGTAAACTATACTGATATCAAGAAGATAAAAAGTAAGGTTAACCCAAGTCATCGGAATCGTGGGAAAAGTCATGAAAATCAAAAAGAGAAATATTCCACAAGTAGGCCAATGTGGGCCTTTCGGTCAATTAATGTATGCCTTTACGCAATGAAATCCAAATCAAAAAAAAAAACAAAAATATAGGAGTAAAGAAAATCAATTCGAATGTTGGGTGAGGGACTTCGAAAACAAAGTGAAGAAAAATCCACGAAAGAAACACAGGAGATGCAGGCTTACTTAAAAAGGATGGACTGGTACGCAAATGTGATAAGAACTATGTAAATGCATGAATAAGTGCCTAAATGTGCAAAAGGTGCTGAGAAATGACTTAGACCAAGGTTTTGCATGATTTAATGCAAGAACTAACATGCACGTGTATGGATTGGTGGCATAGGGGCAATTTCGTCATTTCAATGGCCGGATGTGATGAGTACATGTGTGAGGATGATGCCTAGTCTGGGATATATCAAGATGTGCGTGAAATGTCGAGAAAGTGTTATTGGCAAGAAAACATGCAAAGAACATGGTCTTAAAAACAATAAAACGATGTAAACACAATAAAGGACAAGTACAAGGACCGAAATGTAAAATTCACAAAAGAGGAAGATCTGGATTGAAATATATTCAATGATTTCTATTCTAATATGCAGATGGTGGATCAAATGAAAATGTGGCACTGAGATGTGTGAAAATTGTACCTTGGTAATTTCTTGAAAACTCAGGGTCTAAAGTGCAAAAATCACATATAAGTGCAAATGTGATTAAAAAAATGAAACTAAAGATCAATTTACAATGCAAACATGGTTTTTAAAAGAAATCTATGATTAAATGCAAAATGTGAAATGCAATAAGTGGAAAATATCGAAAATATGTAAGGAAACAATTAAAACCCTAAATAATGGATTTAAAATTAATCTAAGAGTCTGGATGCAAATTTTCTATGTTCTGGGATTGTTTGTTAAGAACTCAGGGGCCTACATGCAAATTTACAAGATTTAAATGTGAAAAAAATTGGACTTTTGTGTTGATCAATGTAATTATGAAGTTTCTTAGGGCTAGGATGCAAAATTTACAAAGAAAGCTCATTTTTAAAAGTTTTGGGGGCTCAGTGCAAAATATTAGGACTTAATTATAAAGAAAACATGAATGTAGGGGTCTAAATGTGAAGAAACAAACATTTACAGGACTAAAAATAAAATTAAAATGAAACAGGGTAGAGAATGCAATATTTACAAGAATAATAAAAGAAACAAAAGGTTATTTAAAACAACAAGGACTTAAACATAAATAACAGGACTCAGATGTAATGAAAAAGGACTTAAATGCAAACAATTTAAATCTAAGGGTCTTTTAAATAAAAACCTAAAATGCTAACAGTCATCACTAGTGATTCGAAGATCGCCAGCGGCGACGGCCTGGGAGGCTCATTTGAGCTCTCCTGGCGGTTGATCTACGACCTAAGGGGCTGAGGAGCTTGAGGAGGTGACAAGGGGAAGATCCAACGGCACCAATTGAGTCCTCGATGGTCAAAACACGCCATCGGTCCCCCTGGTCAGTGTTCTCCCCTAGTGATGGTGAGCAGCGACGACGGCGACCCTGAAGGCGGTGTTTCGACGACGGGGCGGCATGGCGAGGATCGGAGAAGCTCCAAGGTTGCATGGTGAGGCTGTGAGGAGGTGCTAGCAAGGTTGGAACGGCCTAGGGTGCTCCCCCCTTCATGGGCTTCAGCGGCGATTGTGACAGAGGTGGGGACGAGGCTCTGGGGCCTCGAACAGCAACGCGGGTGCTTGGAAGGACTTGTGGCAGTGAGGCAGAGCTTCTTGATGCGGTGGTGTGGAGCGGGGGCGTTTGGAGATCTCCAATGGCTTCTACGGTGAAGGAGCGACAGTCGGCGGAGCAACGGTGACGACAGCGGCTGGTCGTGGACGTCAGGGAGACTCCTTTAGAGTAGAGGGAGTCCAGGGAGGAGGAGCCAAGAAGAGGAGGAAGGAGGAGAGGCCCACAGGGCCTCACCAAGGATCATGAGGCCTCTGGCCTCACTGGCGACAGAAGACACATCGTCAGAGGGAGACGATGGCATACCGGGGTGGTGCATCTCTGTTGAAACCCAAATCGAGGAATCTAAAAGGACCTAACGAGACATGCTTTGAAGCCAAGAAGAGGGGAAGAGATTACCTGAGGGGCGTGTTTCTCCCGACGATGTTCTGGGCTGACGCTCTAGCTGCGGTGGTGCTCTGGTTGTGGCAAGGGGTCAGAGGAGGAGCTCTAGACATGGGAAAAATGCTGCCTCTAGTCGTTTGGGTGCGGGGTTTTTTTGGGGCTGTAGCGTGCTTGGAGAGACTAGAGCTTCGTCTATCGGCGGCAAACCTCTTTTAAATTCCAGTCCTCTTCCTTGAAGTCGTCGATCCTCCTTAGCAAGGCCTAGCTGTCGTTGGATTTGGCGTGTGACAAAGGAGGAAGGTCCAGAGATCGCACGAGAGGAAGATTGAGCACCGGGGATCTCGGGATTGTTGCCAGAGATGACGCTGGAGATTGCGGGGGATCATCAAAATTATTTTTACAGTTTTATAAAGTTTGTGATTTAAGGGTTTAACGGGACATTGGGCTTGATTTTGGGTTTTTTTTTGTTTTTGTTTTGGGATTTTAGGGCTTTGATTATTTGTTTTGATGATTTTAGTTTTAGGATTTTATGATTTTAATTAAAACTTTGGTTTTTAATTTTAAGATTGATTAAGTGATTTTCGAATTTTGTTATTTTAGGGTTTTGTGATTTTAATTAGGGTTTAAATTAGGGTTTTGGGTTTTAGATTTAGGTTTTTATGGTTTATTTTAGTGATTTTAATTTAGATTTTGGGTTTTGGTTTTAAGTTTAGTTTGGTGATTTAATTAGGGCTTTTGGAATTTAATTAGGGGTTTGAGTTTGTTTAAGTGATTAGGGTTTTTTGGGTTTTAATTGTTTTAGGGTTTTAATTGATTTTAAATTAGGGTTTTTAGGGTTTTACTATTTTTGGTTTTTTTGCGATTTAATTAATTGATTTCAAATTAGGGTTTTATTATTTTGGAGTTTTTTCTGAATTTAAATGGATTAAAGTTTTATGTTTGAGTTTTAATTTGGAGTTAATTGGTTTTTTACTTGATGTAATTAGGGATTTAATTTAAAATTTTGGTTTACTTAGTTTTTATTAAGGTTTTGACTTAGATTTTGATTTCATTGGTTTTGCTTGATTTTTGTTTGGATTCAGATTTCTTTTTAATTAGATTTTATTTTTTAGTGGATTTTATTAATTTTACTTGATTAGGGTTTTAATTTGGATTTTAAATGGTTTTTTGACTTTAATTAGGGTTTTCATTTGATTAATTTAGATTTTAATTGTTTTAGATGAATTTTGTTTAGTTTTAATTCTTAATTATTGTTTTTTGCTTTGATTATGTTCGAGTGGACTGGTGTGGGCCTGACTGGGCTTGTGTGGGCTTTGGTGGACTTAGGGTTTTGGGTGGAGTTAGGGTTTAGGGTTTTAGGTTAGAAAATTAGGTTTTTGGTGGTCGCAATCAAAGCATCTTTCCAGAGGAGTTTGCTGCCAAGCGGCTACAAAATCGTGGTGTCTACATTAAGCTTTCCAGACAGCTCTAGGTGGATTTGCGATCAAGAGGCATGTGATTACTCGCCTCTTGAATTGTCTTTTGGGATGTGCTCTCTTCGACTATAGAAGATCTTCAAGTTCTTCAACCATTGGGTCGAGCATCCTTCCTTTCTAGATGTTGTTCACAATGCTAGGAAGACTTATGCTCCTGGAACCCCTATGTACAAGCTCGCCAAGAAACTTGCTGTTACACGTGCTCACCTAGCAAAATGGGCTTGGAGTACTTTTGAGGCTGCTAGCAAGACAATGGTTGGATTGAGGGACTAAATTGCTAAAGTTGTTGATGCTCTAAAGTGTATGGAAGAGGCTGCTACAGATAGTGGTGAGCCAACTGACACTACGAAGTTGTTGCTGGAAGATGCTTGCCTCTAGAATAAGTTAAGTGATGCATTGGATCATGAGGAGAAGGTTATGCATCAGCAGGGTTGAAGTCGATGGTATCGGGTTGGCGATTCTAATACTCCCTTCTTCCATTGTTCGTTGTTGATTCTGCATGCAAATAATGAGATCAAAACTTTGATGGATGCTAGTGGTAATTCGATCCCGAGGAACTGACTAGTTGATGAAGCGTGCCTATTCTACAATAAATTACTTAACTTTGGCCGAAGATGTGAGCAGCTTCCTCCCGATCTTCTTAATGGTGGTGTTACAAATGAGGACAATCATGCCCTCACCGCACTGACATCCCTGTTTGAGCTTCAGAAAGCTATATGGAGTATATGCAAGGACAAGGACCCTGGGTTGGATGGCTACACTTTGTGTTTCTTCCGTGCAATGTGGGAACTTATCAAGGGAGACTTGTTAGCTACTGTTAACTGCTTCATTAGAACTAGAAGCTCTTGCGGATGGTGAACCATACAACCCTCAAGTTGATCCCTAAGAGTGTTGTGCCTGTCAGTTTTTCAGATTTCAGGCCCATTGCTTTGTGCAACGTCCTGTATAGAATTATATCCAAGCTCCTTGCTGAGAGGTTGAAGTCTATTCTTCCACGTTTGGTTATTGTGACTCAGACGACGTTTGTCCCAAGGCGAGTTGTCATGGATGCCCTCCTCACAGCCCATGAGTTTGTTTGTTGGTTTCATACCCCTCAAGGAAATCCCAAGATGATGTGCAAGATCGACCTTGCTAAGGCTTATAATTTCAACAATTGGACATTTCTTATGGAGGTGCTCAAACAGATGGGTTTTGATCATAGATGGCGAAGGCTAGTGGCGTCTATGCTTATTGCATCCTATTCTATAAATATGAATGAATCCATGTCCACCCCCTTCATGGCTTCTAATGGGCTTAGGAAGGGGGACCCCATTGCCCCCTTCTTATTTGTGTTGGCGATGCAGGCTTTCTCCAAGCTTATGGAGTGTGCGATGGGTGGTGGGTTGGTTATGCCACTTAGACAAGGGACGACTCGTGTGTCCCACATCATGTTTGTCGATGATTGGATGTTGTTCAGGGTGGCATCACTTGGCAATGCTCATTCCACCTGGTTGGTCCTGGAGTACTTCACCTGGGTGTTTGGGTTACAAATTAACACTCAAAAGAGTGTTGTGTTTGGGGGATCTAGGAGTGATACTTGACCTATCATTCAAGCTCTGGGGATTGTGGAGGGTAAGCTTCCTTTGGTTTACCTTGGTCTTTCTATGATATCTAAGCGGCTGACTAAGGAGCAATGTGTAGACACCCTAGATTTTATAGGTGATCATGAATGGATTTTGGAAGAGAGATTTGAGCTAAGGCGGCAATGGAACTCTTACTTTTCCTAAAATACCCCATTCATTTTCCCTAAAATACCACAAATATCCTAGGAACTCCTAGAATCACTCACCAAAATCCTTACTTACCTGATGTTCCCAAAAGGTTAGGATACAAGCTCAAAGTTTGGCTGTTTGACTTTTTTGTTGGGTTACGCGAGAATTGTAGGCGAACCCAAGTGGTAGAAATAGTTGACGGGAACAACTAGTGGCAACTCTTGGCAAACGAGGTTGGCGAAGTACCCTGTTTTAGGTGCAAAGGGTGTTGGCGTCCTTTTTCCTTGATAATTCACCCAAACTCTAGCATCGATGGCCAGGATTGATCCAGAGCTTGTTCTACGACTTCCAGAGTCCATCATACCCTTGCTTAAACCCCAAAGTCACCAGTGGAAGCCATTAAAATCCATCACCGCTGTTAGCCTCCGACCATTACGCATCAGCAGTTCTAATTCCATGCTCATGCCTATTTTAAGGCCCCCGCCACATACGAGGGAGATCATCACCATCATCGTCATTCTCGCCATTCACTCCAGCGAGTTCCAGCTCTTTTCCAACTTCCGAACGTCCAACTCCAGTGTAGGTGATCTCTCGGCGGCATCATTGACTGGACACTGAGCTTCCATAGGTAAGCTCTTATCACTAATCTAGTTCTAGTAGTGAACTCAGAGCAAGTGTTAGGGTCCATTTGGTAGAGCTTCAGCTTTTGAACCCAAGTGTAGAAGCTAGCTTCTGGTAAGAAGTTGTCATTACCCAGCTTCTAGAAATGTAAAGGAATTATTGTTTCAAAATCTACATGCTTCCAAGAAGTTGGTAATATTTGGTAGAACTTTTGGATCATTATAACTTCTGAAGAGAAGCTATATGCTCAAAAGCTATCCAAAAGTTTTACCAAACGGACCCTTAGCCGTGTCGCCTTAGAATTCCTTGTCTTCTTCCTCCTCTCTGTTGATCGTTGGAATCGATAGGGATGGAGTATTTCCCCTTGTTTGTGGAGTGCACAAGTCCTAGATTGGTTTAGTGACCTCCGAAGGCTACTCAAACACATCATGGCGGTCGTGTTCCTTCTTTTCCACATCGCAACTACTTCGGATCATGTCTCCTGTCGGAGCACTATTGGTGCCTGTGGTGAGAAATGGAAGATGCTCTGTGCGTGGTTTTATTAGCTTGCATGGAATCACCTTTGCCTTCAAAATTTTCCTTCTCTCCTCGGAACTCCAAGTCCTCATGGAGCGCTCATCGACCTCAGTCACGAGCGATCGGCAAGCATTCTGATAAGGAGGATTAGGGGGGGGGGGGGGGGGGTGATCAGG
>JAMKQA010012434.1:0-15145 GCA_024699735.1 Posidonia australis
TATATATATATATATATGTATATATATATATACATATGCGTGTGTGTGTGTGTGTATTTGTTTATTAATCTTGGGGAGATAAATATAATGACATAAATGGTTAGGATAACTACTAGAATGATTATAAGGTTTGCCTAAAATAAATTAGCAAGATTCCACCTAGGGTGTGGGTAGAATAAAAGATGATATGATTTAGAAATAAATGGTCCTTTTCTGAAATGGTTTAGTCTGGACTTTAGGGATAATGATAGCATCCCTAGGTCTAGGGCTTATGTGGTTTTGTGTGTGGTGCACTGAATGAAGTATTCAGTGGCACTGTTTTTGGTATTTGAGTCGATCTTGCTATGTTGCCAAGGGACACGAGCTAGTAGGAGTCTTACACTTGGGCATGAGAACGTGTAGTTATGGTTGTATTTACTTTGTTGTGGTGTCTTCTAGGTGGATTTGACACTCAGAGGACATTTTTGTTGGTGTTTTCTTGGGTTATGGTTGTGGGTTAAGCGTGGTGCTTGTGAACCCAGACGCTCCCAAGGTGTTTTACTTGGGCTTGACAGGAGAGCTGTCGAGGCTATGTTTTGTTTGTAGTTTCTCGACCTTTGGATTTCGTGCTGCTGTTGGGCACAGTGTTTCTTAAGTTTTAAAGGATATTTAATGGTTTGTGAAAAGGTTTTTCAAAAAGAGAGTTTTAGAAAGAAGAAAGTACAAATTTGAAAATTGTTTTGGAAAGAGTTTTCCGGTGTTTTTGTTTGCATTGGGGGTCGAGATATTAGAGGCTAAGGCTCATCGAGTCTTGGAGGTATGTCCCTCTTAGACTGTTGTTTCGAGGCTAGGGTTGTGGTTCGTTGGTTGAGGTGTTTTATGGTATGATGGGGAGGTATGATACTCCTATTGTCGCTGTGAGCACTGAGATTCGAGTGTTGTTAGGTGTGGAGGTATGAGACTCCTTCCTAAGCTCCATGTCAAGGGCACTGTGAGGAGGCATATCTTGTGGTGGCCAGTACAGGTGAGATGCGTGCCTCGTAGCTGGTAGCATCTTTAGAAACAAGACTGCCTTCCCAAGAGGGGTTGGCTTTGTTGAGGGTTCTCCAAGTGGGAGAATCGTGGGACGGTGGTTAGCTCCTGCACAGGGTGGCACACCGTGGCACTGCAGACGTCGTGGTCGCTCCTTGGTGGATTGCTTGTAGCCTGTATTGTTTGCATGTCATTGGGCAGTTCGACACACTGTTTCTGCTCGTGTTTTGTGCGGAGTTCTGGTTTAGGAAATCAGGCTCTGGGCCTATAAGAGACCGTGGCTTTAGTGCCTGTTGAGGCGTAGTGTTTTGGGAGCGACGACTTTGTTGTTTTGATAGCTGTGGCTCCGTGGTTTGGGAGCAGAGGCTCCATGGCTTGTTGTTGTGCTTGGGTCTAAAAGGGACCATGTTGTGCAGAGTAGAGGCTATGTAGTTGTGGTTTTTTGGCTTGACTTGGCAAGAGTGGCCATCTCGAACATGCATAAAAGATTTTGAAAGAGCATGCACATGGTTTTGAAAAGGAAAAGAAAAGAATGTTTTTAAAGGCATGGTTTTGTGATTTTGTGGCCTGTTGGGCAATGGTAGATTGCCTGGTTTGGTGTTGCGACATCTGAGAGAGATGCTAGTGCTTGTGTGCTGGGCGTCAGTAAATTGCCCTTTTTGTTGGAGGACATTCGGGTGTGATGCCTGTGTTTGGTTACCCTTGGCATAGGTTGCTTAATTGTAGGTGGGGTGTGTGCTGGGTGACAGTTGACTAGTCACTCACGTGTACTGGGTGACAGTTGACTAGTCACTCACGTGTACTTTGTTTTGTGTGTTTTGGCAGGTGCAAGATAGTAGTAGTTGGTTGCTAGTGCATACAAGAGGAGTCTCGCCACCACACATCAGGGATCCAGGTGAGTGTTAGTTTAGTTTTATTTCTGTTGTTTAGTGGTTTTATTTTACTGTTGAGAGTACTTATCCTTAGCTGCATTATTAGTGTAATTGTTGGTTAATAATAAAGATAAAACAAAAAATTAAATGGAAATTTATATTTAGGTTTAGTGGTAGCGACTTGGAGGTCGTTACAGTCCATCAAGGGCAGAACCTAGAAGGGGATAAATCAAGACTCCGTCCATTAATGGTGGAACCTAGAAGGAAACAAATCTAGGCTCCGTCGATTAAGGATGGAACCTAGAAGAGGACAAATCTGGACTGCATTCATCAAGGATGGAACCTAGAAGGGGACAAATCTAGACTCCTTCGATCAAGGGAGGAACCAAGAAGGGGACAAATCTAGACTCCATCCATCAAGGGCGAAACCTAGAAAGGGAAGGAAGTCATTGGTGGTTGGAAGTCCGCCAAACCAAAGGGATGTAGTGGACATCCACCAAAGTCAGGGATCTGACGTCCTGAAAGGACAGATAAGAAGATACCAAAGGACAGTTGACATGCCTCTGGTACCAAAGGAAATGATACCACAAGATAGTTGACATGCCCTTGGTATCGAGAGGACGACAACACTTCATAGGAAGGGAGTGCAAGTCAAGGAGATACCTGGACAAAACATACGCCCCCAGTATTTGTGTCGAGCTGCCAAAGAAAAGCTGGGAGATAAGGATGCAAGAGGCCTAACTGGTTGTTTTAGCCAAAAGGGTTTGCCAGAGAGATCTTGTTTTATGAGTACACACTAGACTGTCGATGCTGTGAATTGATGCTGTTGTTGGAACTACTAGATGCTTGTCACTTATATCTAGTTTTTTGAGGATTCTGGATGTTTGATGCTCATCGGAATGGAGACTGATGCTTTACGATCAGTGATATTGCTTGCTGTGGTGACCAAATGTAGCATGCGACCCCGTAGGTTCGCAAGCAATGTGTTACAGAATGTCGGTTGTCGTTGTAGACTTACAGAACGTGCGTTAAACTGCCAATTTGGAATGTAATCCTAAACCAAGTTTTCTCGAAGCGGTTTTTTTCCTCAGAGTGTTTGAAATACCCTTGGTTGAAGACTCTAGTGTGGATATTTTGTTCAATGTGTGGAGAGCTTGTGCCTTGCTAAGTGCCTAATGTTTGAGTCCTGACCAAAGAGCAATCGACATGCCCTTGGTGGACCAAATTGGATTCTGGATTACGTTGCAGTAGATTGTGTAAGTTCAGTCAAAGGGTAGCTGACATGCCCTTGCATCAAATGATGTGGAATGGGTGAAGATGATAAATCTAGAGAGACTACGGCGAAACAATTTCCCCTGATATCTAGTCGAGTTGCCAAATATGAATGATGCCAGGGTCAGGCTTAGACTAATGTTGGATGAGGCAAGGGATAACGCCTATTCACTGTTTGAATGTATGCATGCTCAACTATTGTTCTAAAGGGCCTTCAATGGGCTTGCAGTCAACCTCTGACAAGCATGCCTAATAGCCATTGTGCTCTGACTTTTTTGTTCTTGGTTGTGCAATCGCTAGGCATACCTTAATAGTGTTGGTGGCTGTGTGAAATTACTATCATGGTACTGGTCCTGTAAATCTATGTTGTGCTGATAGACACCTTTGTTGTATGTGCGTTTTGACCATAAAGCAGTTGAAATGCCCCTAGTGGATAGAGTTGGATTTTGGATACTACTGTAGTAGATTGTGAGAGCTTGGACTGAGGGCTGCGGCCATGCTTCCAATGCCAAAGGACAAATGAAGTGGAACGGTGGTAGACGGTAGATCGTGACACACCAAGACAAAACAGTTGCCCTTAGTATCGAGTCAAGCTACTGAATGGTGTGGGGCCAGGCTGCGACTACATGGCACCCCAGAGCACCAGAAGATGAAGCTGATGTTGAGTAAGGTAGTAGATTATGCTCGCTTGATAAAGGATGTGCTCTGGTGTGTTGGTTGTTCAACCATTGTGTTCTGACTATTTTGTACTAGATCGTGCTATCGCTGGGCATTCCCTCGGTAATGCTGATGGAACTTGACTGACTGTGGGGAAAATTGCTATCAATGTTGGTGATTCTGTAAGTTTGTGTAGTTTGCGCTCTGTCCAATACCCTTGTTGAATGTGCGCTCTGACCAGAAAGAAACTAAAATGCCCTTGGTTGGAGACGCTCCAAGAGGTCCAACAATACGATGTAATATATAGGTAGAAAGGCTAAAGCGAGCAAGGTAATGATGATGATGGATTTTACTATTGTATGGAGATATATTGATGGATGATTAGAGATGATTAGTGTTGTTGAAACGAGTATGAATGCTTTATTGACTAAGTGTGATGATTCTGTTTGTTTATTGGCTATTTTGCTTTGTTGTGTTGTTTGTTTGTTTTGTTTGGTTGGTTTCTCTTAGTTAGGCTATAAAGCTGCATGCCTATTGGAAGAGGTGAACGCCTTTGACTCATTTGTCCCTATAGAGATTCACAAGCTGTGAGTGACTCTTGTGGGGCGAATGGTGGTGCTCAAATTTGTTGTATTGGGTGGTGTGATGGACCAAGCTTCATGCCAAACTCTTTTGGGGTCCTACACTTGCTTTTTTAAATTCATTGATATTTCTTTAACTTCCTCATAGACACACAGTACCGCTTTATCCCTATCTTGGAGGTAATAGGCACTTGGTGTGGGCTGACAACTTTTGTTGCAAGGGGGGATAGACCTTCTAAAGTGTGGGATTTTCAAGCACTTGCACTAGCTCCTCTCCAAGATATGGTAAGGGTAGAGCTACGCCGCATGCCTCTTACTCTTGGGCTAACTTCTGTCTTCACCTTCTGTCTTCTTGTTCCTTTTATGCCCATACGAATGTATATGTTGTTTTCTTTCTAACTCGCTCAGTCACCCTAGCATTCTATCTCCCTCTTGGAGGTGTAGGGCCCTTACGGAGTTTGGACATTTGGTCTGGCTTGATGGATGGTGGCTCCCTCGCCAACTTGGTCATCAAAGTAGTGTCAACTGAAGAGGGACAATCCATTCCGATGCAGGCAAGCTTTTCAATTTTTGTCATTGGGCAGATGGTTGTCATGATAAATGTTTTTTGTTGTTTTTGGATCTTTGATTTTTTGTGTTTTTGATTTAATATTTTTTGTGTGTTTTTGATTTTTCATTTTTTGGTATTTTTTATGCAGGATGATGATGCGATAGGAGAAACAGTAAAGAAAACAACGGAAAAGGATACGATGATGGTCTCCATTGCTCGTTGCTTAGCTACTGCTAACTATGCTGGTGGGGATCATGACAATTCTGGCTACATAGCCGAGATTACTAGGAAAGATGTAACTATTGGGGCTAATGATAACTGATCGTTGTTGAAATTGTTGGGACTGCTGGTGTCGTTGGGACCGATAGTGTTGTTATGTTTGTTGTAACTTGCTAGTGTCCAAGGTATTCACAAACGTAGGGTCAGATTGATGCCCAGCAAACTGGCAAACCATGGGCTAGGTCCCCTGTAGAGGAACGAGAATAGGAATGGTGCACACTAGTATTGCCAAACAGAGTTGGGAAATGACAGGAGAAGGAAGAAAGCCAATGAGGTTGAATGGATCCCCTAGAAAAGAGTTGGGGGAGAGCAAATAGACCCATGAAGTTTTGGCATCTTTAGAGTTTGCAGGCTCAAGCAAGGTGTGGCTGGTTATACTAGGGTGTGATGCACTGGTGCAGGTGTGGGTGCAATTACAGGTGTTGCCTCTCGCACACTAACAACAATGATCCCATTTTCAATCAGGTCCTGGACAACATTCTGTAGGGAGAGGCACTTGTTTGTTGAGTGTCCGCTAGCTCGATGAAACTTGTAGAATTGATTCGCTTTCTACCACTATTGTAGAGGGTCTGGTGGTGGACAAATCTTTGGCAGCTGTAGGAGCAACGCAACTTTCAAAAAGACATCACCCAAGGACTCAGCTAGTGGAGTAAAGTTATGTTCCTTACAGCATGGTCGTCTTTGCCGTGGATTAAAGTCATGTTCCCTACAGCGTGGTCATCTTTGCCTTCATTGACATCCCTATTGAGCCAATGCAGCATGATGCACAGGCTCGACGGTGAAGTGTGGGTGTGCTATGTGTGCAGGGTTAGGTGTATGGGTGAGTGTAGGTGTAGATGTTGCCTCCTGTTTGTAAATGCTAATGACCTTTCGATTGATCAGATTCTGGATGGCATTTCGCAAAGTAACGCAGCCTTCATTCGAATGCTTAGCACGACAATGTAAACTATAGTACACGCTCAAGTAGTACCATTGAGGAACTGGATCAAATAGTGAATGAGCATTCGAGAGCTTCAGAAATGACACAACCTTTGCAAAAATGACAGTCAATGGCTCAGTGAGTGGAGTATAGTTGCTTTCAACGCGGTGAGATCGGTTTTTCCTTAATTGTTGTCCTTGCCGAGCTGGTGAGACATGATGCACTAGTTTGACAGTGGAGTGTGTGTGTGGAGTGTGTGAAGAGCTAGTTGCTGATACAGGATGAGAAAGGCGTGGTTGGCCTGCTACATTAGTAGGCACTACCAAGGGCTTGGCGTATACATCGTGAATGGTCACCTTCCTGGAGTAGCCAATGTCGATGTTGCTGTCGTTGCTGCTGCCCTTGTTGTCATTGCTAGAGGTGTCAACCTATCTAGGTAATGTAGTGGGTGTGGGGAAGCTCCCACCATGCAATGAACTTTCCAGTTGAGCACCAGCCTACATCAACGATGCAATGGATGTGATATGCCTTATGCCAAGTAGAGTCCCTATAGCTAGTCATGCTCCCTTGATGATGATCTCGATAGACTCCTCATCAAAGGGCCTATCTTTGACCTGCGAGGCCAGTGATTGCCAGCGATCGACATACTCCTCAAATGGTTCATAGGGTTTCTACCGAGTTGCGACCATATCCTTGCCCTTAGGGATCAGGTCGAGGTTAAAGGCATACTGCTCCAAGAATGCCTAGGCAAGGTCAATCAAAGTCTCAATAGTGGCCAAGTCAAGAGATGAGAACTACTCCATTTTGGAGACGATGAGACTTTTTTGGAACAGATGGATCAGCAGCCTCTCGTCGCTCTAAAGTGGCACAAGGTCTCTGTAGTACATCTTCAAATGGGCTATCAGGCAACCCTTACCAATGTACTTTTTGAAATCTAGGATTCGAAAGTTCGAGGGGAGTGTCACCTCCGAAGAGTAACAAAGGTCCTGGAAGTGGTAAGGTTGGTGGTTCTCGCCTTGCACCTAACGAAGTGCTTGTTCAAGATCATCGATCCTAGCAAGGAGGGTATCTGAAGTTGCTGCTAACAAGATGGGTGCAACCAGGACGGGTCTCATGTATGCCGTGTAGGTCGCACATGTGCGCTCCTCTGAATCCACCCTTATGCTTCCTAGTGTTGAAGTGTAAGGGTTAGCATACTCGTGCAAAGATGTAGTGTGTGGTGATGTTGTGATGTATGCAATGGCCTGTGTCTGATGCAAAGATGAATAGAAATATGTTGTGTTGTGTGTGGTGTGAATGATGGGAGTAATAGCTATGGCCCCAGCACAGAATCTGGTAATGGGTCCGAAGGATGCTGTACTCCTACCAAACCAAGGGGTTGGCTACTAGGTGATGGAGTTACATGTTGTGCAGAGTGCAATGATATGCGGGAGGAAAGATAACGCCCTCTTTGTTGGAGCAGTGAGGAGTTGGGGCGATGGTAAGGGCAGAAGTGTAGTGGAGTGAGCCGATAATGTTAAAGTGATCTACACCAGAATGTTAGGGTTAGAAAGAGGTGGATCAACAGCAGAGTCAAGAGAGAGGTCCATGTGCTCCAATTTCTGAGCCAAAGCCCTCAAATGCTGAGCCTGCATGGTAGGAGACTTGCTGTAAGATGAGTTAAGAGGCTAAAGAGGAAAGGGGACAGACCCTACAGCAGGAGGGGCAGCAACCAACTAGATTCCTGAGACAAGAAAGCCTATGGAAAGGGGTGTGGATGGTAGATTCTCTAGAGCCCGTGTGGTGGTCACCGTAGTAGACTTGGTGATAGGTTCCAATATGACTGGTCTCTGCCATTACGCTGAAGTTGGTATAGAATCTCCATGTGCCCTGAAACGGAAAGCATGGAGAGAAGGAGAGGCAGCCGAAGTCAAAATGGAAGGAGGAACCAAATTCAGAACCCCCTTTAGAATGACAACAGGAGGCTTGCTGGTCTACTGGCCCATGACTAACCATGAGCGGATAAGAATGGGGCTACGGCGAAAAACAGGCGCACAAGCTCTAGACTGAGCTATTGTCGAAAATGACAAATAGCTTGGAAATAGAAGAGGAGAAAACCATGGGAGGCCGCCTACGATAGCGATGCCCAAGCTCCTAGCCAAGGACCTCACACCAAGGTACCTATGGAATGGGCAAGAACAAATAGGTGTTAGAACCTAGACAGAGACAAGATGCAAGTTGTTTAGGGTGGCATGAAAGGTACACAATGTAGGTGAATGTCCTAGAATGCACTCTCCTACCAAGCATGTCCCAAGTGGATAACCCACCCGAGACGCTCTCATGGGTTTTGGTTTTGACTCCAGTTAGAAAGTAAGGTTCCCATTCTAAATCCTGGCTAAAGCATAGGCGGTGAATGGGTAGTGTGTTGGGAGCCTCGACTCCTATAGTAGCACGGAGATGTACCCTATACTAACACCGACACAACCCTAGATAGGTGGGACAGAATGGCAACATGTCTTACATCGAAGCCATAGAACGGGGGACCAAAACTGTCTTTCGTAGACTATGGGTGGACATAGGAGAGGAGAAAACAAATGCATCTAAATATTCATACATGCGATATGCTTTAGTGTGTTTTACTTGTGATTTTTATTGAGCCAAGGCAGGAGTGTGGATTTGTCGCTAGTTATGCCGTATTTGTTTGTTTTCTGTGTTGGTGTTTTCTTAGATTAAAATAGGAGGAGGAAATAGACACGTCCCTACTTTCCTAAGATGGCAAGTGCGAAAAGGGAAGAAAACACTGAAGCGTGGCATGTAAGCAAGTATACATTAGGCAAAAGGCAAGATCATGTCATGTACATGTGTTGTGTGAACATGATGGTGACGAAAGAAAACATCCATCACATCAAAATGTAAGTAACATGACATGTGCGTGTGTTGTGACATAGTAAGTGTGTAAAAGAAAACACTCAACAAGCAAAAGGCATGTAATAGCAAGTATGTAATGATAAATGAAAACAAAAGGCGACAAGACAGCAAATGCCAAGCAAGCAGAAAGTGAAAACAAAAGCCGAAGTCTTCTATCTCCAGCAGAGTCACCAGTTCCTATGACCATCCTAGAACTAAGAGCTCTCCATGAGATCATGGGCACATAAAGAAATAGATAAGGTCACGGTGAAGATGGTGAATCTGAGGAAGGATACTCGACTCAAAAACACCAAAGAAAAGCAAAAGAAATGGATAAGGGGAAAAATGGAGTCACCATCTAATCTTTTAAACCGAAAAGACGAGGAAAACCGAATGCATGAAAAAAATGCAATAAAACAATGTAAATGAATGCAAATGGATGTAAATGAATGTGTGCATGCTCCGTGCCTAATGGATGTAGTACATTGGTCATCACAGGCCAGAGAAAGGGCAAGGACTCTTGTTACACTTGGAGAAGGTATTAGGCATCCCCATACGTCTAAGAAATCGATCTTTCTTGGCCAATCACTCGCCTGTGTTACCAATTGATCAAGCATTCATACTAAGTCTAGATGGATGAATGCCACATACCATGCTAATGTAGATGAGGAGAATGAGGTGGTAAACCATGCAAACTATTGCTCAGCAGTGCTACACGAATTCTAGACCGAGGCACCAATGTGTTAGTCAAAAGAACACCTAGTAGTAAGCATTATCGTCATATGGATGAATGCAGAAGTTAGGAAAACATGAGAGAAAACCATGCAATGTAGACAAAGATGTGTAGAATGCAAAAAAACAAGAAAGGTCATGCAAGATTAAAAGAGAAAATCAACACATGATGGTGCAAGGTGCTCAACTATGCAGTCTGTTCTAACTCAGTGATTCACACCACCAATTTGCACCGACTAGATTCACTTGGAGTAGATGCATAAAGAAGCCACTGCCTAAATGCGCCATCGAGATTTGCCGTCCGAGTTGTAGAACAGGACAACAAGCTCTCCATTGCCCTGGATCACAGTGCAGCGATGTAATGCGTAATTAAAACATATGTGAAGCATGAGGGGATGCTAACGATCATGTCTGGATGCTTGGATGCCAATGCAGATGCATGGATGATCCTACCCACCTCCCTTCATCAGTGTTTGGTTCTACCAACAAGTATGTCTGTGAA
The DNA here is from genome assembly GCA_024699735.1 of Posidonia australis. Taxonomy (NCBI): domain Eukaryota; kingdom Viridiplantae; phylum Streptophyta; class Magnoliopsida; order Alismatales; family Posidoniaceae; genus Posidonia; species Posidonia australis. Next base: position 10,262 of record JAMKQA010012434.1, read on the forward strand.
CTCAGGCAATAGACTCTAGTGAACCATCTCGATGTTTCTAGAGGACAGGGAGATCATGTGGGAAGGTGAGGATGCTAATCCATGCACGAAAGGATGGTATGTAGTCCTATCTGCTATCCTCACTTAGCCTCACTGGAGCTCCAGGCTCAACCGGCCATGTAGGTAGCAAGGAGGGCCGGAGGACCTCTTGGATGACTCAGCGGAGAGGGAGGAAAGGCTAAGGCATAGTAGGATGGCTTTCCACACACTCACTAGTCATCGGCCAAGCTCGTGCATTGGGAACCCATCAATGGCACTCGATGAATGCATGATGGGCGTGATGCAAGAATGGTAGAGAATTCACACAGAGAAACTTGTTGAAAAGGCAATGCGACATAGGACGAAAACAACAAAGAAGAACCATAGGTGGAGGGGCTTACCTGTGGGTGGCTTGTCCCAACCCATGACGGACCTTCACTAGTGGATGGCACACAACGATATTGGAGGTAGTTGATGAAGGGTCACTAGAGGTCGTGTGAGGGCCGAGGAGTGCAAGGATGCAGTTGCTCAGTTATTTCGAGGCTTGAGCAGTTGGTTTGGTTGATGGGTACTTGGTTGAGGCTGACCGGCGAGGACTCTGCTCACTGGAGAATGTGACTGGGCCTCAACTCAGGGACTCAGGACGCCAACGCCAATTTGAGGAGAATTGATGGACACCATGGAAGAGGAGGCTTGGCTGTTCAGGGGTCGTGGGATAGTGTGTTGGTTGTGTGATGCATTGGATGGCCGAAAACGACAGTTCAGGTGGCTAGAGATGGCTGAAGGTGTACTGAAGGTGTGGTTTGTGTTGGTTGGAATGCTCAAAGCTTGGGGGTGCCAACCAGAAGATCTACGTGAGCTCAGGTTGGCCTTAAATAGAGGGAAGAAGGCGCATAAGTCGTTGGATTTGAATGGAGATTAAGATGGTTTAGATAAAATTAAGTGAGATTTGATTAGGGTTTAGGTTAGGGAGTGGGGTGTGATGGTCCTGGAATCTCATGGAGCACCCTTAGATCTATGCGAACCAATGAGGAGACGAAAACTGGTGATTTAAGGAGGCGAGAAGACCAACCAGCCCTTCTATCATTTTTCAATAAAATAGGGTATTCTACTAGGTTTTCTTGCCACCTAGATTTGCCACTACAATTCACCAACTAGGCTCGCCATACATATTTGCCAGGGAGATTTGTCAAACCCTTGGCAGACCCTGTTGGCTAGAATGTGAGATTGATCCTTGAGTTCTAGGCCATCAAATGGGCTTGGACTGGGTGTTTTGAGGTAGGTTTGTGATGTTGGGTTGGATTTAGGAGTATGCGCTGGTTTTGGAGTGTGAAAAGGGCTTTGGATTTTGGATTTTAGGGTTGGTTTTCGAGTGTGGAATGGGTTCTGGTATGGGAAATGCCATGTTGACATCAATGCACTCTTTCAGAGATATCCACCTACGAGTGGCTGCCAAAGTTAGGTGTCTACAGTGGTTGAGTGGTTCCGTGCTTGGTAATGGGCAAATGGCCAAGTGGGCAACTAGGCAAGTGGTTTTGGTACTTTGGTTTTAAACTTTTAAATTTTAATCAGTTATGAACTATATATTGATATGTAACGCCCCGTGTGCTACACAACAATACCAATACTACTCAAATTATTAAATAAGGTAGAAACCGACAATTATTGACAATTAAATAATAAAAATAAACAACCCAGATATTTATGCAACTAAGTGGCTCTGAGATATGCATTAGAACTAGACTGTACACTCAACTATGCACTTGAAAACAAAATTCAAGCAAAACACGCGTGAGTGACATCAATGTCACTCAATATGCATCCTAAAACAAACACTCAGTAAGGCTCCTAAAGGGCTACACAAGTTGCGAAGAAAACACCAAAGTCGGAAATCCATTCGAAATCGTGCTTTCATTTTCAAAACTCTTTTTATCATTTTCTTTGAAATTCCATGCATTTTTGCATATCGCTTTTATGCATTTTAAGAGGTAAAACCCTAGACTAGAATTTTGCAAAAACACAACTTATATCATATCACAATTCACAGTAAAACAACAACTAGAAAACTAGGTCAAAATCCTTAGTCTCAACTCGGCTAGAATTTGGCTCACAAACGAAATCAAAATTTGATTCTAGCTCAAAACCACACATAGTCTCAATAAAACTTGTCGTATCACCCTGGCCACAGGTGACCGACCTAGCCACAATCAATTGGTGAAGCTCTAACCTCGACCCTACTGCATTACCATGGTAGACCACCTTGCGTAGGTGTTTAACTGCCTCGGTCGTGGCCTCATAGTACCACAAGGTTACGCATGGGGTGCATCCTCAAAACGCCCTGGCTGCCCGAGTACCTAGGGACTCTAACTCCAACCCTGACCAGCATCAGCATTGAGGATAGTCCATGTCTAGCATACCCTGGGTCCTGTAGCACCACATAGTCGCAAGGCTCATTCCTCAGACCAAATTCGACAACCACAGCCTACAACACGTCCTTGACTACTCAAAGGTCTCACTACCCCTTGTCGGTACAGGCGGTTGAGCTAAATGTGGTTCCTATAAATCTCGGCAATTTCTTTTAAAACATATGCATCTCTTTCAAAGTCTCTTTCAAAACCACATTATCATCAAAATCCACTTCTAAGTATTTCCTACTCAATTTAGGAATTTACTATCATAGCAAACATTTAATAAACATATCTCATAAATTTATAAGCATTTAATAACATTTTATTCTCAAGAAAATCACTAAAAATAGGCCATCTGTATCTACTAAAAATAGTGACTCGCAACGACCTTTCGCGTTGGAAACTCGTGCAACATCTCTACGCCAACAACATCTGCAGCATCAATTTAGGTACTCGCCTACCAGTTGCGCTAATTGTTTTGCAGAAAAAACTCAGAAACACAAAGCCTGTAAAAACCATTGATAAATCTTAAAAAATTCCTCAAATATCTACAGAGCATGTATGGCATATAACAAGGCATATTTACACATCCAGAGCATGGGTTAACCTATCTTTCCATCCATTTCACCATAATTCATAATTTAATGAGATATTTCTCAGAGATCCTCAAAACCCCAACATAGGCATGATACCACTGATTTTTCAGCAATTTCATGATAATTTCTTCATTTAATAATCCTAGGCATGCTCTTCTACATTTTTTTTCCATCAATTTTGAGCATAATATCATAGAGGAAACGGAGGGGGGAGCATACACAGTGGAGTTCATCAATGATTTCTCTTCTCTAACGAGCTTCTGGCGATCTCCAATGAACTCTTCAGGCATCTCCACCTTCCCAACATACGGCCTTTACCTCCGACTGTTGAACTCCGGTGAGATTCGGTAGCTCTCCTCCACCATCATAGACAACTTCTCTTCTCTCTCTCTCTATTCCTCTATTTTTCCCTTTCCTCTCGCCCTCTCTCTTGCTTCCCTCAATGCAGACGGCCAACTCCGTTTAAAATGCCTTCACCCGTTCATCTTGGAATCCAGGGCTTTGCAGGCAAGGCGGCCAACACGTCAAATGTTGGTGGGACAGCAAAATTGGTGGGCCTTATTAGCACAGGTTGTCAGGTGGTGTTTCACTGTAGCTACTATTTTTAAGGCTGCAAGCTGAAAATTTGCACCGGTAATTTTCGTAGGTAACCCCCGTGGCTCATTCGCACTATGAAAGCCCACCTCTATTATGTGCGTCCTATATCTACCTACTGAACCTGCCTGCTAGGTTTGTCTAACCTAGTTTGAATAGAGATGAGAAAAACCCACAAACTGATCTAGGAAAATGAGCTTGCATACATCACAATCACCAATAACATCAAGTCTAGCTAATCCAGATTACTTAACAAAGCCTCAATTACACGATATATAAATTTTGTTTTCTTGGATACGATCTATGGTTGGTTCCAGATGTTACATCCTACCCCCTTTAAAAGAATTTTGTCTCGAAATTCACACCTAATAAAACAAATGGGGGTACTGTGACTGCACATTAGCCTCTCACTCCCAAGTAGTCTCCTCTATGCTGTGATGATACCATAGAACTAGTACAATAGGGATTACTATATTCCTGTGGACTTGTTCCTTCCTGTCAAGTATCCGAATAGCATCTCCATCATAGACAAGTCCTCCTACAATTCCTCTGGTTGAACCAAGATCACCTGTGAGGTATCGGCCAAACACTTTCTCAGCATCGAGACGTGCAACACACTATGTATGCCTAACAGATCCTAAGGCAAATCCAATTTGTAGGCGTCCTCCCTAACCCTTCTAGAAATCCTGTAAGGTCTAATGTAGTGAGGACATAGCTTTCCCCACTTCCTGAATCTCGCCACTCCCATAGTGGATGACACCTTTAGGAATACGTAGTTTCCTACTTCAAATTCCATAGGTCTCCACCTCCGGTCTACATAGCTCTTCTGTTTGCTTTGAATAGCTGCTAGTCTCTTCCCGATCAAATCCATTTTATCAACATACTGTTGCATAATCTTTAGGCCCACGAGCTACCATTCGCCTACTTTGTTCCATCATGTGGGTGTCCTGTAGGGTCTCCCATACATAGCCTCATATAGTGCCATTCCAAAGCTAGAGTGATAGCTGTTGTTATAGGCAAATTTTGTGAGCGAGAGATGATCTTCCTAGCTTCCTCTAAGGTCCAAAGTGTAGGCCCGTAATATATCTTCCCTTGTCTGAATAGTACTCTCTATCTGCCCATCTGTTTGAGGATGAAAGGTGATATTGAAATTCAACACCGTGCCACTTGCCTCCTGCAATGCTCCCCAAAACCTTGATGTGAAACAAGTGTTTTTGTCGGACACAATCGACACTAGGACTCCATACAGCTGAACTATCTCAGCCATG
>JAMKQA010012435.1:0-14980 GCA_024699735.1 Posidonia australis
CCCCCCCCCCCCCCCCCCCCCCCCCCCCCACCTTTGTCGTCGGAGAACGACGACGGTAGGGCACGGAGGAGCTTCGTTAGCCAAGGGATCACTCTGGATCCCTTCGAAACACTCCAGGAAGAGGAGGGCCTAGAAATCTATAATTCAGACGATTAGAGTGATCGGGGATGTGTACCTGGTTGGAGACGTGTCGTCAAAGCTCTGGGAACAACACTGGCTCTTTGCTCCTCTACTTCACGCTCTCCGCTTAGAATTTTCTCCCTCTCGTCTTGGGAAAAGTCCTGGAATCGCTGGCTTTGTGCTCCTCTCACGGTGGAAAAAGTCTCTGAATCACTGGCCCTTCCTCCCCTTTTATAGGCGAACGGAGAACGGCGACCCATCGTAACAGAACTCCCATTCCCTAACAGAATTAACAACCAACACTCCAAGTTCCTAACTGAAGTCCTGATGAGCTAACAAACACCAACGGTTGTCCCCTCTGTGCTCTATCCTGTCCCCTGCTCACCGACAATGATCTACGGTGACTCAAGCTCCTCCGGCAAATGATCTGATGGCTGGCTGTTGTGTGGCTTGCTGGATCAGCGGGCTAAAGATGGTGGGTTGCTGGATTGATGAATGCAGCGAGCTCAGTAGCTGGTACGTGGAGAAGGAAGGGATTCAGTGAGGAAGGAGGAAGGAGAGTGAAATAATTTGATTATTTGGGTAGAAAATTAGGTTAATGAAGGAAAAAAGAAATAAAAGTGATATTGGGTTTAAAACTAGATGAAGAGGGATAACTGAGTCTGATTTTGGAAGAAGTTCAAAAATGAGAAGATGCGGGTTGAGCCATTGCGGGCCTCCATGAACCTAATTGGGCTTAATGGGCCTATGTGGGCCTTGTGGGCCCCCGTGGGCCCAAATGGGTTTAATTGGGCCCAAAACAAGTTAAAAGAGTTTTAAAAGGGTTAGATGGGCCTAATTAAGTTTGATAGGCCCAAGTGAGCTGAATTAGGGCTTAGCGGCCCTAAGTGGGCTTTCATGAGCTCAACTAAGGTTTAATGGGCCTAAATGGGCTTTCATGAGCTCAACTAGGTCTCCATGAATTAAATGGCCTTGGTAAAGTTAGAGCTCAGCCACCACATCCCCATCCTGAAAATTTAGGAAATTGGGGAGTCTACAGATGCTCCTCCTAAGCGAGGTCGGAGGTCGAGTAGAAAAGCGACTGATGCTAAGGGTTGACAAAGACACCCCTCGTGAAACCACAAACGAGAGTTAATCACCGACAATCAGCCACTAGCCAGAAACATACCAGGGGTCCACACCAGAGATCCTACCGCCACAGCTGAGGCCAAGCACAATAGATTAAGAATTGACAAGCTGGCGACCAATTAGCTCCTAAGAGACATGACTAGTTGTCGCACTTGTCACAAAAAGCACCAGATAAGACTCACAGTGCCTGTCGACCGGGAAATGACTAATCACGGAAGTCATCTGGGTAGTTCGGGCTACCAGCCCAGAAGGAGGGAAGAAACAAAAAGAGTGGGGAAAGCATTAGTCACCACAGGGATTGCCCGAGTAGTTTGGTATACCAGCCCAAGAGAAAGAGTGAACAATTTGCTTCGATTCCAATCATTCTGAATAGAACCCGAAACAAAGGAGGGTCACTGAGATTCATCCAGATGGGCTGAACCTCGGAAGGGAGCATCTAGACTCCGGATGGCAGTCTAGTAAAAGGGAATAAGGGAGACCTTGAGCCCGTTCATCAAGAACGGAACTCAAAGGCAAGGGAAATGGCACCGAAGCTCATTCAGACGGACCGAACCTCGGATGGGAGCATCTAGACTCCGGGCGGCAGTCTAGACAGAGGAACAAGGGAACCCCTGAGCCTGTCTATCAAGAACGGACTCAAAGGCAAGGGAGATGGCACCGAAGCTCGTTTGGATGGACCGAACCTCAGAAGGGAGCATATAAACTCTAGGCGGCAGTCTAGACAAAGGAACAAGAGAAACCTTGAGCCTGTCTATCAAGAATGGACTCAAAGACAAGGGAGATGGCACCGAAGCTCGTTCGGATGGACCAAACCTTGGATGGGAGCATCTAGACTCCGGGCGGCAATCTAGACAAAGGAACAAGGGAAACCTTGAGCCTGTCCATCAAGAACGAAACTGAAAGGCGAGGGAGATGGCACCGAAGCTCGTCTGGATGGACCGAACCTCTGATGGGAGCATCTAGACATCGAGCAGCAGTCTAGATAGAGGAACAAGGGAAACCTTGAGCATGTCCATCAAGAATGGCACTCAAAAGCGAGGGAGATGGCACCGAAGCTCGTCCGGATGGACCGAACCTCGGAAGGGAGCATCTAGACTCCGGGCGGTAGTCTAGACAAAGGGACAAGGGAAACCATGAGCCTGACCATCAAGAACGGAACTCAAAGGTGAGGGAGATGGCACCGAAGTTCGTCTGGATGGACCGAACCTCGGAAGGGAGCATCTACACTCTAAGCGGCAGTCTAGACAAAGGGACAAGGGAAACCTTGAGCATGTCAAAGACAAGGGAGATGGCACCGAAGCTCGTCTGAATGGACCGAACCTCGGATGGGAACATCTAGACTCCAAGCGGCAGTCTAGGCAATGGAACAAGGGAAACCTTGGGCCTGTCCATCAAGAATGGACTCAAAGACAAGGGAGATGGCACCAAAACTCGTCTGGATGGACCGCACCTCGGATGGGAGCATCTAGACTCCGGGCGGCAATCTAGACAGAGGAACAAGGGAAACCTTGAGCCTGTCCACCAAGAACGAAACCCAAAGGCGAGGGAGATGGCACCGAAGCTTGTCCAGATGGATCGAACCTCGGATGGGAGCATCTAGACATCGGGCGGCAGTCTAGACAGAGGAACAAGGGAAACCTTGAACCTATCCATCAAGAACAGAACTCAAAGGCGAGGAAGATGGCACCGAAGCTCGTCCAGATGCACCGAACCTTGGAAGGGAGCATCTAGACTCCGGGCGGCAGTCTAGACAAAGGGACAAGGGAAACCTTGAGCCTGTCCATCAAGAACGGACTCAAAGACAATGGAGATGGCACCAAAGCTCGTCTGAATGGACCGAACCTCGGATTTGAGCATCTAGACTCCAGACGGCAGTCTAGACAAAGGGACAAGGGAAACCATGAGCCTGTTAATAAAGAACGGACTCAAAGACAAGGGAGATGCCTCAGTCCTTTCCGTCCGGACAAGAATCATAGGCGAAGAAAATAGTGCCCTAACTGGAATTGAAGTTGTGATAACTTCATCTATCCAGAATATGGCAAAAACGAGATACTTGACTATTATCTGGGTGGCCCCAGTGCCTTGCCGACAGGTAGAGGAGAGAGGAATCTTGCATCAGTCATGCACACGTTGTCTGCTTGGCAATCATCATTCTGCATCCACCAAGATCAATCAAACAGGCTGGCCAGAGGTGTACTGTTGTGTTTTATTATTAAAGTCAACTGGGTGTTACATGTACTGCAATTTTCCAGAAATAGTGTAACAAGATGTGAACTTTAAAGACCCTCATCATCTCTGGGTCTCTTGGAGCCCGAGGCATTGCTAAAGAATGTCCAACTCAGGGTGGCACTGTAGATTGGCCAGGCTTCCTCGACTTTGGCTTCGTAATTCGCTGTGCAATCCTTCCCCTCTACGGCTACAAGATCTTTCGACCGTTTGGAACGACTGAGCAGGCGAGATAGTTCTCTAGTCGGAGTGTAGGAGCTCAGGGGGTATTCTTTGAATCGTGCTGGCATCTGTCCCTGAACTAGAGAATCCTGCTGGTAATCGAACTGCCGCATCACACGGATTGGGTGGTACTCCACTCCACTAGTCAATCCAGGCAAGACGAAAAGCCGCATGTCTATTGTATTAAAGAACGCTTCAATGTTGCAAGAAGCTGATGGAATAATGCGCCATGTGATCTTCTGTTCTGTCAGGCTTTGCAATCGCTCGTACTCCTTCTGGACTGAAGTGAGCGTGCGCGCAAGGCCACTTTGGCAGTAGGACTCGGAAGCGGCTCGCTGTGGGTGCAAGACCGCTACACCCAGATGTGCAGCCATCCATACTTGCACAAAAGCTCCACAACCGTGGAAGTGCCGGCAGCGCTGCAAAGAACGGTCCAACGCCCGATAGGTTTCTGCTAGGATGACCGGAGCCAGATCTATCTGTTGGGTGACAACTGCCAAGGCAATCTCAGCAACTTCCATGTTCACCACCATCTGGCCATGACTGAAGACCAACTCTCCCAGGAAGCGAACCAGAAAGCCTTTCAGCCACAATTCGTCACCTATGGAGGCACGCATTCCTTCCACTTTGTCAAAGTAAGCCAACTTCAGCATGGGAAAATATCCGTCCGAACAAATAAGCTGACGACCACATTCACCGGTCGGTAAGCCGGTTAGCTTACTCAACACCGAATAATAACCATCTCGCCGCATGAACACTGTAGGCCCCAAGAACTTCTGTAGGTAGCAAATTCTGTGTACCTCTTCTAGGGTGGGAGTCAGTTCAATTCTCCCAAAGCGGAAAACATGATGATCCGGCTTCTAGAATCGGGCGGCCTCACACAGGAAATATCGGGAGACCTCCACCATTGCGATGCCCAAAAGTTTTGTAGAAATCCCCCAAATCCGCAGCCTGTCGCGGTCGCTTTCAGTTAACTGTTTGATCCAAGCTTGGAGAACATCTAAGCACTGTGTGGGCACAACCATTGTAGGATACCCCATGATCTGCAAGATACCTCAGCATTCCTGGCTCAAGCCTCCTCAGAAGGGGTAGACGATCTCTTGTAATCACATGTTCAAGATGTTATTCCTCAGACGGAGATTTCCACTCCTGCCTTATTCAACTACAATTAGTAGAATTAAGGTGGGCAGATAAGAGCTGAAATAATATCAATAGATTGGCCCAAAACTGAAAACTGCAGCTAACCGAACAAGGAATTGCTGAATGGACTAAATCTTGTGCACAATCTTGAGGGGAGGTCCTAGTTACCAACTAGTTTAAAACCAAGCCCAAGGTGATGAGACAAGAACAGTGAACTTTGGAGAACTAAGATTGTTTGACCGCGCCTTCCGGCCGTGCATTGAGGATCTTCGACCTATAGAGCAGCTGACATGCCCCTAGTCGGGCAATTGGCTCAAAGTGTATGACCATAGGACAGCTGACATGCTCCTAGTTGAGATGGGTCGAAGCGTCTAATCCATAGGACAACTCACATGCCCCTGGCTGACACGGATGACTCTTAACCAACCAGTGCAGCTTACATGCCCTTGGTCAAGTACTGGCTCAGTGTGGCCAATCCATAGGACAGCTGACATGCCCCTGGTTGACACAAATGGTCCCAAACCAACTAGAGCAGCTTACATGCCCCTGGTTTAGGTGATGTCCTCTTGATTCTCTTGAATTGAAAGACGTTGTCGCATTCAAGACAAAAGAGCCAAGTGACACTCTATGACGTTTATTAGAATGTTTGTTTGCAGGAAGAAAATGTATGCATGTCAGATGATTTGCTGGATCTTATTTATGCCCTCAGCGTTGGGATGCCTAATGCCAAGTACAAGGGAATGGCAACACCAGACCTCACGAGACTCTATCAAAGCTTCTAGTTTTTCGGGTGACTCTCTGGAAATGGGTCACTGTGTTTTGGGCTCCATTCCAAACCCCACTGGACGATACCCCTGGTTTTTTTAATTATTCTTTATTCTCTCCCTCATAAGCATGTGGGTTCACCCTATCCTTGGCTTGGAGGTAATAGGTACCTAGTCTATGGTGGGGAGCTACTGCTTGTTTAAAGGGGTGGCTAGGACCTTTTGGACAATTCTCCCAGGTATTCACTTCGACTCCTCTCCAAGATAAACTTGAGGGGCAGGGTTACCCACCACGCCTCTCTCTTTAGAGCAGACTTCTATCTGCGACTTCTGTCTTCTTATTCTTTTATGCCCTTTCACAGAAATTTTATTATTATTATTATTTCTCATGCTCTCATTCTCACTCCTAACATTTTATCTCCTTTTAGGAGGTGTAGGGTTCATGAGGAGTTTGGATACTTCGCCCAATTCATAATGAAAGGTGGCTCCCTCACTCTCTAGGTTCCTGAATAGTATCTACCTGAGGAGGTGCTACACATTCCCAACATTGGCTAGCTTATTCCGCTTATCATCATCGGGCTAAGATCCATACATGCGTTGATGCAAGAAAACTATGCACTGCATATGCATATTCTTCATGCGGATTAGTGTGTTGTGATGTAGAGCTACATGAATGTTGGAAGAGCATGGATGCATGCATGGAGGAAAGTGTTGGTGTCGCAGAGTGAGGACATGCTGTTTATGCTCACTGATAGTACTTTTTCAGGTAGCAAGAGTTAACTGGCTATGACTGTTCAATGCGGTCCATGTCCTCCAAGATGACAGCTCCTCTAGAGTAGACTTGCTTGACCACAAAATGTCCCCGCCAATTGGGTCTGAATTTGCCACAACCATCAGGGAGGTGTATTTCTCTCAAGACTAGGTCTCCCGGCAAAAAGCTTCTTGGTCGGACCATCTTTTGGTAGGATTTAGCCATGGGTTTCTGATAGCACTGTGCATGATGCATGGCTTGGAATTGATGCTCATCTATCAAGTTCAGCTGAGCGAGGCGGTCTTCAATCCACTCTGCCTCTTCCAGCTCTGCTTCTTTCAGAACCCTAAGCGACGGTATCTCCACTTCTATCGGTAGGACTGCTTCCATTCCGTATACAAGAGAATATGGAGTCGCTCCTGTTGAAGTCCGGATTGATGTTCTATAAGCCCACAGAGCATATGGGAGCTTGTCATGCCAGTCCTTATGTGTTTCTGCCATCTTTTTAAGAATCTTGGTTAAATTCTTATTGGCAGATTCCACTGCACCATTCATCTGGAGGCAGTACGAGGAAGACATATGATGTCTGATATAGAACTCCTGCAGGAAATCCTCAACCTTTCTGGCTGTGAAATTTGTCCCATTATCTGAAATGATAGAGTGCGGGACCCCGTACCAGGTGATAATGTTGCTCCAGATGAACTTCTCCGTCACGGCAGCTGTAACTGTCTTATAGGAGGCGGCCTCCACCCATTTTGTGAAGTAATCAATGGCCACTAAGATGTATTGGTGTCCATTGGACGCTGCTGGATGGATAGCTCCGACAACGTCTATTCGCCACGTGGAGAAAGGCCAAGGTGATGACATGCTATGGAGTTGCTGTGGAGGTGCATGGATAAAGTTGCCGTGGACTTGACAGTTGTGACATCTTCGCACAAACTGGCAACAGTCTGTCTCCATGGTTGACCAAAAATGACCTTGTAACATTATTTTCTTGGCCAGTAATACTCCGCTCATGTGAGGCCCGAATGTCCCAGCATGCACTTGTAACATTACTATATCAACCGTTTTTTTATCAAGACAATGCAAAAGCATTTGATTGTAAGATCTCTGATACATGTGGCCAGCACCGAGCACATACTTCGAGGCCAGTCGGATCATAGTCTTTCTATCTACCATGGACGCATCCGGGGGATGATTTCCAGTTTCCAGATAAGTCTTGATGTCATGGTACCAAGGAAGCTCTGTAGGGGAATCTGCTTCTTCCACACTCATGCAATGTGCCGGCTGATCTGTGCAGGTTACCGACACTTTTACTGTATCATCCTCCGGTATGGACAACCAGGATGCAAGAGTGGCCAGAGCATCTGCATAAGCATTCCTAGCTCTGTTCATGAAGGAAAAGCGTATCTCTTCATATTTGGCCATCAACTTCAAAAGATGGTTGTGATAAGGAACTAATTTCAATTCCCTGGTCCTCCAGTTGCCATTAACTTGAGAGATAACCAACATGGCATCCCCATGTACATGTAATCTCCGCGCACCATGCTCTAATGCTGCTCGTAGGCCAAGGATACATGCCTCGTACTCTGCCACATTGTTGGTGCACACAAATGTTAGCTTCCAAGAAAGTGGGATCCTCTACCCATACGGAGTTTCCAGCACTGCACCGATACCCATGCCTTTCTTGTTAACTGCGCATCAAAGTAGAGCTTCCATTGATCTTTAACCGGTGGAATTTCTAGCTCTTCTTCCTCCATGGCGTACAAGATGTCCTCGTCAGGGAACTGATTCTGCAAGGGTTGGTATTCTGGTAATGGTAAGTCCGCCAAGTGATCTGCTACGGCCTGTCCCTTCATCGATTTCTGAGTGACAAATGTGATGCCGAACTGTGATAAGAGCACCTGCCACTTGACACATCTGCCCACCAAGGCTGGCTTCTGAAACAGGTACTTCATGGGGTCATGTCGGCACAACAATAAAACCGAATATGCCATCATGTAGTGCTTTATGCGTTGTGTGGCCCAGACGAGGGATAAGCACACTTTCTTGATTGCGATGTACTTGACTTCGCAATCATTGAACTTCTTGCTCAGATAATAAATCGCCCTCTCTTTACGGCCTGTCTCATCATGCTGTCCTAAAACTGCACCCATAGAATGCTGTGTGACTGATAGATAGAGCAGTAATGGGCGCCCTGGTGTCGGAGGAACTAGAACTCGTGGCCTTGCCAAGAGTTTCTTGATCTTAACAAATTCTTCTTGACATTCTTCCTCAGGAGCTTGAAAATTGGTTTGCAAAACGGTGTTAACTGGGCAATGAATCGGCTAATATATTGCAAATGTCCCAGCAACCCTCGAACCTCTTTCTCTGTTGTAGGGGGAGGCATCTCAATGATGGCTTTGGCTTTGTTTGGATCCACCTCGATTCCCCTCTGGCTGACGATGTATCCTAGATGTAGACACCACAATTTTGCAGGATGGAGATGTGGTCGATGAGCTCTAACCCTAATTGAAGCCATTTAGGCCCATGAAGGCCCACATAGGCCCATTAAACCCTATTTGAGCCGACTTCGGCACCAAAGCCCATGAAGGCCCATCATAAACAATTTAACTTTTCTCCTCTAACCCAACATCTTATTACATCCTCTCCATATTCATTGTCATCTCCACTTATTAATTTTTACCCAAAAATACAAATATTACACCCTTCTTCCTACTTCCCCATTGAACCTATTTTCTCCTCACGAATCCAACTCAATCGCTCTTCCTCACTGAGCTCAGCCCCAGCCCATCTCACCGTTGATCCAGGGAATTGCCCAAGCCTCCCCATCCACCAGATCAGTCGCCGGAGGGGGCCAAGATCACCATTGGTTGCTGTCGGCGATCAAGGAAGCAACTAGGGGACATTAGTTAGTGATCGGTTAGGTTTGTTAGAGAGGTGGTCGTGTAGTTAGTTTAGCTAGTTAGTTAGCGTTCTATTAGGGAGTTGGTTCTGGTTACGAATTGGGTGTTGGGTTCTCAGCCTATAAAAGGAGGAGAGGTGGCATAGAGCTAGAGCTTTTCTTTTGGAGAGACAGAGGTTAAACGATTCGAGAGAGAAAACAGAGAGCGAGAAGGAGAGAATTCCAGAGCGAGAGCTGTCGCAGAGGAGGAAGGTTGTCGTTCCAGAGCTCCGGCGAGGCGTAGAGATCCTCCAAGCCAGGTACGCCATTCGGGACTCTTCCAGCTTTTAATTCATGTGTCCCTAGGCCTCTCTCCCCCTTCCTAGAGCAATCGCAGGGGATCTAGAGTGATCCCCCGATCGGAGAAGCTCCTCCGTGCCCCCACCGTCGCCGTTTTTCGGCGATAGAGGTGGGGGGGGCAATCCAGGAAGTCTCTTGGACCCCCGAGCCCTCTCTCCTCTACCTCTAGTCTTCCTGGAGCTTGTTGTGCCCTGTCGTAGTCGCTCCGACGCCTCCAAAAAGCCATGGCTAGATCGCCGAAAAACCCCTCCTGTAACCGCCGTCGCCGGAAAAGAAGGCCCTATCCGAGCCTACACGCCGTGGTGAACCAGCCCCTCGGTGACCTTCCTCAGCCTCCCACAAGTGCGCCCGAGCCTCTGGATCCATGCCGCGAGCCCCTGATCGTCCCAGCAACGCCACTTGCTGGAGGAAGTCGCGACGACGACGATCAGGCCACCACCTCGCTCCACCTACCTCCGCGATGCTCCAGAGCCTTCCAGAAATACTCCTGACTCATCCTCAACCCTCCTGAGGCCCTAGATCGCAGCATCTCCGCCTCGAGCGCCACCAACAGTCGCGGTTCCGTCCTCGGAGCACCTCGACGACAAGGTAGGTGGGAGGCCCGTTCCCACCGCTGGATTGTCCATCCACTTCGTTGGATGTCTTCCTCTCCTCTCTTTCTTGCCTCTCGTGAAGTCTGATCTAAGATCGGACCATTGGAAGGCTTGTTTGCCCCCCCGGCGGTCATCAGCGGCGAGCTCCGTCGCCAGCGACCGTCGTTCCTTTTTCTTTTTAAAAAAACATTTAAAACTGTATTTTAAATAAAATCTGGAGTTTATGTTTTTCTTGCTAGTAGGCCCTTCTAGAATTACCTTTTGGTTGTTTCATTGCATATAGGTCCTGCAATCATTTTTCGAAAATGTTTCGAATAAAGTTTTAACTGAAAATATTACATTTCGTACCCTGAACATTTAAAGTAATGTTTTCTCAGTTTAAAACTTTAATAAAAGCCCTTAGAGTTTATAAAATGTATTTTGCTTCAAGTAAATTGCATTAATAACCCTAGATTTCTTTAAAACTTCCTGGAAGTTCATTTTTCTGTGCAAATTGCATAAAAGACCCTGATGTCTTCAAAATGTTTCTGACAGTTCATTTTTACAGTACAAATTGCATTTAAGCCCTTACATGTTTCAAAAACTCTCTAGATAGTTGTTTCCCATGGTTTAATTGCATGTTAGCCCTCATACTTCTCTAAAACCTTTCCAGAAGCATGTTTTCATTGGACAAATTGCATTTAGGCCCCTGTGTTTTACAGGAAACTTCCAAAAGGCTTATTTTGCTGTGAAAATTGCATAAAACTCCCTGACTTTGTTTCTAAACATTCCAGAAGCTTGTTTTCATGGTTTGATTGCACTTTGACCCTCCGTTTTTACTGAATTATTCCTAGAATGCTTTGTTTGCTAGGTTATTTGCAGTTTAGCCCCTGAACTTCATTGATATTGTTTTGATTGCCTGTTTTCAAGGGTAAAATGACCATTTTGCCCCTGAAACTTCCTGGATCATTTCTGAGACATTTTATTGCATTTTTACCCTGATTTTATGCTAAATTGATGTGCATGCATGCATTAGTGGGTAAATTGCATTTTAGCCCCTAGAGAACTTCATTTTGCACTAGAGAGCACACTTGACCCTAGATTTCGTCATACATGCATGGAATGTGTTTTCCTATGTATTTTCGCTGATTTGGGCTTTTGAATGTCAGTTTTCCTTAGATTTGGGCTTTTGCACAAAACCCCCTAGACTTCTTCAGATTTGCACTCACACTTGCATTTTGTATACTTTTCACATCTTTTTGCACGATTTTTCCCCGTCTTTTCTTCCTTGCTTGGTGCACGCTTTCTAGATATGTTCTGAGCTTAGTCTTCTCCTCGTTTTCCTGGTTTCCCTCGGTTTTCCGCAGTTTTCACTTGTTTTGGTTTTCCATCGCCCGAGGGCGTACAGTAAAAGGCTTACAAAGCCGACATGGTCCCGAAACACGGATTATTTTCCCCTTTTTGATTTTCTCGGATTTATCCCAATTTTTGTTGTTTTACGAGACACTTTCCGAGAATTTCACAATTTTCACGATTTTCCTCATCGCCCAAGGACGTACAATAAAGCGGCATTAACAATGCCTACATTTGACCCTCGGATTAACTTTTTTTCTTTGATTTCACTTCCCCTTGATTTGACATGTTTTCAGTCACCTTCATGCATGAGCATATAGAATAAGCAAGCATACATTCATCAAACCATAGACAGTAGGAAACCTAGAAAGACCGAGTTTTCTCGGGCACATGGGGGTGCCTAACCCATTCCTCATGCGTAACCAGAATCCTTACCCTTTCTCTAACCCGCATTCATCTTGCATTATCCATTAGGCACGGATCACAAATGCATCCTTGCATCTTGTTTGCTTTCTGCCTTTTTGTTGTTTTTTTTTGTTTTCCTCGTCTTTCCATTAAAAGACTAGGTGGCGACTCCTTTCCTTATCCTTTTGTCTTCCCTTTGGTGTTTCTGAGTCTTGTCTCTTCTTTTGGATTCACCATTTTCGTCGTGACCGTATCGGATCTCCTCGTGTGTTTCCGCACACCAGAGTAGGTTTGGTGAACCGCGCCTAGGGGTTCCACCAGCATGGTCACAGGAACTGGTGACTCCGCTGGGGATAACCAGATTCTAGTTTTCATTCTGGTTTCCCTACTTGTCTTTGGTTGTTTGCTTTATGCTTGTTTGCTTATTTGCTTGTACATATTTGACTGCACATGCCTTTTTTACTTTCTTTACACTGTTGCTATGCCACTGCACATGCACATGATCTGTTTCATGCTTTGTTTGTCGATACTTGCTTTTATTCACCTACTTGAGCACAACACAAGCACATGCCATGTTTACGCCTTTGCTTGACTTTTTGGATGCAAGTTGTGTGTTTTTCCCCCTTTCTTCTAGAATTTGCCATGATTAGGAGAGTAGAGACTTATTTGCCTCCCTATCTGGTTAAAATAAAACACACAAATTCAGACAAACAATTAAGTAAGTCGTAACTAGAGACAAATACTCATAAATTCCCTCTGGTTAAAACACACAAACTCAGTGGAACAATTAATAAGGCTTAACTAGAGACGAACGATCACAATCCCCTCTGGTTTAATAAAACACAAGTAAAAGACACAAAGCATATCACATGTTCAATCATATAGGGCATGCATCTTCTCCTCTAAGTCTACCCATAGTTTATGAAGGACAATTCTGGTAGCCCGTTCTATAGCTTTGGTGTAGAGCGTGTTGCTAGTTCATCCCCCCTTGTCCGGGGTCGTGTTGGTGGTAGTAGAGGGTACAGCTCCATGCTACTGCAGGAGATGAGGCCACAAACGCACCACTCATTCACTGCCTACGCTTTGGCCAGGATTTAGAGTGGGGACCTTACTTTCTGACCAGAGTCGAAAAACCTAAATCCCATGAGTGCATCCTGTGTGGTCAACCCCATATGGGACATGCATGGTGAGAGAGTGCATTTTAGGACATTCATTTGCATTGTGTGTCATGGCATGCAACCATAATAACTTGCATTTGTCTTTGCGTCATTGCTTAGGTTCTTATACCTGTCTATGTTACCTATTTTCTCAGGTACTTTGCTACGAGGTCCTCAGCCAGGAGCTTAAGTGTCTCTGTCATGGGCGGCTTCCCGTGGTTGTGTTCTCTTGTCTTTTCTGAGCTACTGGTCACTTGTTGACTGTAGTTGATCTTAGAGCTCGTGCGTTTGTCCTCTTCCGCAGCTCTTTTATTTCGCTTGTGGGTAGTCATGGCCCCGCAAACCCACAAGCCTCTGGTTATTGTTCTGAAGAAGGTCCCACACTTGGGTCCTCCTTCTCTCACTTTGACTACTTCTCCTTCCCTTTGTGCGTCTCGATTTGAGAATCAAGGAGGATCCTTATCTTCTCTTCCGAGACAATGGCAAACACAAGTCCGTCTAAGGCCCATCACTGATTCAACCACGGTGACTACCACGCGGGTCCCAGAAGTTTTGCCATCTGCACCCCTTTCCTCAGGCCCTCCTGTTTCAGGAGTTCAAGGAGCTGTGGATTCATCTATCTTAGGGTTTGTTCCTGTTCCGCTCAAGCCTTCTGACCTATCTTTTGGTATGTCCTCGGCCACGCAGGCTCAGTACTGGAGGGCAATGGCCCGAGAGTTCGAGCACAAGGCCAATTCTCTTGATCGAGTTGAGGGTCCTCCTCCTTCAACCTCTGAGGTTCCAGTGCAGACCACTATAGTATTGCAGGCTCACCCCACTACTTTATCGCCCATACCATCGCCTCAGCATCCCATTGCTCCGGCGATGGGGGTGTTATCTCTACCTCCTGCACCACAATTGCATTATTCACAGCATGCATCATAGTCTCCTAGGAGTCAACCCATGGATTGCGCGAGAGTACAACATTTCTCGAGTCCGTCACCTAGAGTTGTCCTGGTACTACAACTGTTGCTCTCGTGCTCAACCCCACACACAACACACCATGTCCATAATTCACTTCAACATCAGGATCAGGTTCCAACACGTACGTCGTCACCGCACATTAGGCACACACCTCCCACTGTCGAGCCAGTGCATCTCGTCGAATCAGCTCAACAAGGACAACAACCTAAGAAGAAACGAGGCCGTCGCGTTGAAAGTGACTACACTCCACTAGGCGAGTCGCTGAGCGTTGTTTTTCCTCATGTTGTGTCATTTCTGAGACTTCGGGATCTGCATCCCCCGCCGACTCCACTCCCTCGGTGGTACGACGCAAGTGTATACTGCAATTATCATCGAGCCCTAGGGCATTCGACTAATAAATGCTTCACTCTGCGGGATGTCATACAGAATTTAATCGACCGTGGGACTATTATTGTTACTGCACAAGGCATATCACTTGCACCCATGTCTTCATCCTCACCAACATCTAGTTTAGTGCGCATTACACCTCCACATGTCACCGTTGAACCGACATGTTTTGATATTGTGACCGTGTCCATCCGTGACCGACCGCCCGACCCAGAGGGAAGGGGGTGGAGAGGAGGAGATCACAGCCATGCCAATGATGGCGAAGGCGAAGGATAAAAGAAAAGAAAGAAAAGTGGAGTCGCCACCTAGTCTTTTAAGGGAAAGACGAGGAAAACCGCTAAAGGATGAATGCATGAGATGCAAATGAGAAGGCTGGATGTCTGCTAACCAGAGGATGCATAAGGATTCCTATTACGCACGAGGAAGGTGTTAGGCACCCTCGTACGCCCTAGAAACTCGGTCTTTCTAGTCCTATTGCTTGCTAAAGGTTTGATTAATGTTTGCTAAGCTGGGATCATGCTCTAATCATGCTAATGTGTATGGATGTG
>JAMKQA010012436.1:0-17351 GCA_024699735.1 Posidonia australis
TATAATCAGAAGATATACCGACGAGCAAGAAGAAGATTTAGCAAGTGATGATGAGGATGATTTCGAGGAGTATAGACGTCGTCGTCGCTCCATCCATGTATCATCCTCAAAAGGTAAAGGAAAGCAAGTTGGTTCCCGATGAAAGTGATATATAATATATTGTTTTGCCTTGTATTATATTTATCCACTTGTATTAAGATATTTCAGTGTTGTATTAGTTACTTTTTTGTAAAAACTTTGAATGTGTAAAATCTTTTGATGTATAATCGAATAAATTTTTTCTTTTATGAAATCTGTATATACGTACGAATAATGTACTTGTGAATGTATTTAAATGTCATTTTAACAGGTATTTGAATATTAATTCTATAATGTATTGTTTTTTTTTTAACTGCCCAGTATTAGCGAGGACATAGCGAGGACATTTCCTCGCGAAAATAATGATATTTAGCAAACAATTTGCGACGAAATGTCCTCGCTAAAACTGAAACGACGATACAATTTCATTATATTTAGCAAACACTTACCAAGGACAAGGCGAGGATATGGCGAGGACATTACGAGGAAATATTTCCTCATAATTTCCTCGTCCAATTTACACGAGCACATTGCGAGGATATATCTTCGCAGTATTAATTTAACGAGTTACATAGTTACGAGGATAATTATTCCTCGCAAAGTCCTCGTTAAACTATCTAGCGAGGATTTAGCGAGGACTTTGCGAGGAATAGTGTTCTCGCTAAGTGTCGATTTTCTTGTAGTGTCACTTGTGTCGAGTATAGGAAGGTGACAAATTTAAAATGTTCTAGTATTTCTTAAGAACATTAAAGAGTGTTATATGATGTTTCATAATGAAGAATGAAACATATTAAATTACTCCTCACTTCCTTAATGACGGACAACTTGATATTCAGGTATACGATACTTTCTACCTCAATAGGAAAATAGAAAGTCCTTCCTATTAAGACATCCAGCTCAACAATATAATACTTGCCCGTGTACAGGATTTATAAATAAGTCATTAAAATTGTATATATTTATATCAATGTTTAAATTGAAATTATAATTCACAAAATAGGCATACCATTTGGTAGAAACGGGAAGTTGTTATTTATATCGAAAAGTACATGATTTAGAACTTTACAATCATATACAATACCCTCCCGTTTAGCTAACACAAAAGTAAATTTCATATTAAAATCATACGCACAAGGTACATTTTGTGTGTAATGTTTTAAATCTCTTCCACTCCTGAATGCCAAATGACACTCAATTGGTGGCAAGACATGGATATAAGTGCCATCAATCGCTCCAACATAATCTTTAAAGAAAAGATAATACTTCTCACTAGCATAATTTATAATGTATTGTGGAATTACAAGCTTTTTTTTCTAATCTAATGATTTCCGAAGCTCATTTACAAATTGCTTCTAATATAGAATTTACGTGCCTATTAATGGTCTCATCGAAATGCTGCAATCTTTGTTGGATTATTCTAATTTTTTTTTTGCCATGAGCTATGATTTAAAGGAAAACTCTTATTTGTTCTACAGAAATGTTATAAGTATCTCTTAAAAGACCCTTCTCTTTGAAAATTTTACATAGTCTAAGAAATACTTGAAGTGATAGACAACATAACTCAAAACTAATTCAATGAAATCCAGCAAGCATGTTATTAATTATCTAACTCCTAATGAATGGGGCATTGTAAACAATGGTCTTCCTAATATGGTAGTCAATAAAATATTGTACAAATTCCATTATTGTACAAATGAGAATATCAACCATCCCTTCATTCTAAAAAAGTCTTCATCAGACTCTTCCTCCTCATCAAACCTTTCCTCTCTATCAAACTATTCCTTTCCATCAAAATTTATTTCACCAATTTCATACTCCAAAGACTCGTTGTTAAAGTCCATCACCAATAATTTCAATAACTACATTGGTAATTGACAATATGAAAATCATATCTAAATAAATAAAAAATATGTGCAAGTAAGAAATAACTAGCAAGTACATTGGGAATTGGCAATATTTGAATAATTTCCTTCTTTAAATTCATCATACAGTAGGAAATACAAACCCTTGATCCTTTTTTATGTCTATACTATCTCATTGTATATATGGATTATTGTATTTATATCAAGGAGTTGTTTGGCTTGTGAATTCAAGTGGAAGAGAAAATGGTACAACGAGAATCTTGAGGTGTATCCCATAATAGACATTTCTTCCTATGACATCCTAATACTTGTAAATACAACTCATATTGTCCACTTTGGCATTCTCACAAGCAACTTATATGCACACTATTTTTCAAGAGTTTTTATCAAACAAATGACGAGGCATTCTGACATGATGTAGGAAATCTAAATAATTTGGCAATCAATTTAATTACACAAATTCCTTTTAAAAACCATAAATAAAATCTTAAGAGGACATGCATCAACATCTTTGTTGATCATAAAATTGTATTCATCTAGGAATTTTTTTTTGACTAGCATCAGATTAAAGGAAAGGAAGCATTGTGCATACATGAAGACGTCGCCATCTAGAGAGGAATTAATCTTGATCCACCCCCATTCGTCGCACACCCAATGCTACAATGGTTTGACGTTGTTGCTGCATCGCTCAATGTTGTAACTGCAGCACCCTTTGCTGGAGGTGCATAGGGTAATGGGATTGGAGAGGGGGACAAGATTGGGATTAGGATTGTTGGAGTAGTAATGGTATTTTTTTACTAAATATTGTAAAAGAACAAAGACAATATTGGAAATATTGTTATCATAATACCCAACTTCTACAAAAGTGGGCTTGACCAAACTTTCCTAAAAGCTAAAAAATACACATATATGAGGGGTGTTAGTATTTGTGGTTTCCCTAGAAGTAGTGCTTTACTACTTTTGAACATCTATAACTTCTATAGCATCTAGAGCCTCAAGAGCAGCCTAAAATCTATCCCAAACGCACCCATAGATGATGACAAGTATATCAATTCCTCGCATCATTTTAGCAGCACATGAATAAAATTCACATTCATAATTAGTCATTATTTTCTTCATTCCTATTTCATGTACCCATTAGGTGAATTAGGTTTCATTTCCATTTATTTTCCTCTCAATGTACCTTTAGTATACAAAAAGTAATGATTAAGTTATGTTTCATTCAGATTCTTGCTTATGATTTTTTTTACAGAATCTATCGTTTAGCTAGAAGCTTACTTATCTCAATTTTTGATTTCTATTAAATTTATATATTAGAAGTTGTATCAACTTTTACAATTAAGTTGATTTTGTTTTCTCTTTAGGTTCAAATTCTTATTATAAAATAATTTCTATTAGTTTCTGGATGTCAGAATTTAAACCAAATACAACCTAAATCTATGACCAATGGAACATGCCCAATTATTTCCATTTTCCAATCGGTACTCGTAAAAATGAATAAAGTTGACGCTTCAAACATATGTAACTAAGCACATAAATGATCACATTCAAAATATCTTTTTTCCCCCTCCTATCTTATTAATAGAATGCTATGATTGTGTTTATTTGCAGCTATGCTCCACTCCAACTGCTTAGCTCTCACGAGGAGTTATTTCTTTGAGCAAATAGTCCCGTTCTCGTCGGAGGAGATCTCCCTTATCGCTCTAGTTACTGTAGACAAAAAAGCTTTCAAGGAGTAGGCTGTAAAAATTAGGTAAAAAAAGACCATTCACACCCTATTGATGATGAATAATTTCGTATAAACCATAGTAAAATTACCACCAATGCTATCTTTTCACCGCTACATACCAGAGCATGTACCTTTTGTTTACCTTTCCCCTTATTCCAATAGCAACAATGCACCGCTTGCAGCCATTCTTCGCTTGCTATGACCTTCTTTCAACAGCGATGGCGCAAGCTTGAACTTATTGAAAAAAGCTCTTCGCTTGCACCCATTCACACCCTTCTTCCTCTTACAGTGCCAATGCTACCCTCTTCTTCGTCTTCGTCTTCGTCTTCTCCTTCTCCTCTGCATTCACTTGACTTTCTGCGTTTTTAGGAGCAAAATAACCGAGTATGAGGAGAAACACCCATTTACAGGTGTTTGGGCATACATCTTATCGAAGGATTGAATAGGCATTTGTCATTATTGAGGAGTGACAGACAGACACGATGGACAAACGACGCTGCAGATGGGAGTAGGCTCTCGATGGGAGCGACTATTCAGGCTCGCTAAGATGGAGCGGCTACAGTGTTGATTATTATTCGGTGTCGTAAGCCAGCTCTTGGAAACAAACACACCTTATGTGCCCCACAAGTTTTTTTTTAATATCTCATCCATAAACAAAGATGATATTTTAAAATAAAACTATGATATATTCTAGAACATAAGTACAGAGAAAATTACTAAATAGATGAGAACCCACGAATAGCAATACCCTGTTGGGAAAAGGATATTCCCAAGGATTTAGAGGAGAAACGAAGGTGAAAACGAAGAAGTACGCAAAGAAAATAGGTATTTATGTGGTTCGGTAAGTTGCCTATGTCCACAGTCATACTAAGGTTTATTCCTTCTTCTCAGATCAAAGTTATATGTTACAGAATACTGTCCTCTCATACTTAAAAGAAAACTAGAACATCATAGTGGTAGGAAATTACATATATAATCTTAAAGACTTAATTTTTTTTTTATATAATCAAGTTTCAAAGTTTAACATAATTAAGCTCCACATACCCAATACAGTCATCAAGCAGTGAGCAAAAAACAATCCTAAAAGGAAATTCCAAGTGCCATCGTCTCTTCTATATTCCATTCCTTTATTAAAGTCAATAATTTTCACGTTCTAGTTCACACTCAAGCCAGCATGTATGTCCAAACACAGGCCACAAACACCAAAATGCTACAAATACCAAAATGCTATTTGTTGTTTCAATCAATAATTAACCACAACCATAAACATAATCGTGGAGCCTTATCCAATTACTTGGGGCAATACTATTGTTGTTGCTTTTCATTGTTATAGTATTCACAGCCCACAAAGTTTCAATAGGCTTTTCATTGTAATTGTAATCATGAAAGCTTTATCTGATCAGTATGCGATTAGCTCCGACCAATCATTCTGTTCCTGTCTTTTTTTAACCCACATGGGGGTATGTCTTGGTTGACGAGTAGGTATGCTTCCTATGGTTGAAGGATCTAAGTTTGGACTCATACTAACATGGTATACAGTAGATGAGGATTACTTCTTTATATGAGATTTCTCTTCGTTGTTGTGTGATTGTCAATTTTAATGGGGAAATCGTTCGTCATAAAAAAAAATTATTCTTTTGTTTTTAGAGTAAAACCAGCCTATTCAACATACAGAAAGCTTGTCTATATGAGCTGCTTTCATTTCTGACTTCATGTATCCTGTTATATTCTCCATTGATGATTTATTTGTTTTTCCTCTTGCATTTAAATTTTACACTACATTACAAGGATCACATTCCTTTGTTCAAATTTTTCTATGGTCTATATGGAAAGAAAGAAATAATAGAGTTTTTAGAGGCACTTGCAGAAATAATACCATGCTTATAAAGGATATCATCTCTCTGTTTCATTGTTGGTTAGAATGTTTGGACACAGGATTTGAAAAAATGGACATCCTACAATCGGTCCACACTCAAGCAAAAAAAAGAATGGGAGCTTGTACCATCAGCCTCCCAGCAAGACAGGGACAGCAGTGTATCCACGCCTGTCCATATGGAGGAAAATCCCACGAGCTGATTAACTATTTGTTAATCGTTCTATGATTTTGAGTTCTGGATTGTATTTTGAAATACTTCTGACATTATCTTTTGATTTTGGTTCCCTTGGTACTGTAATATGAACTTCTATCGAACTCCCTTTCTTATAATTATAAAATTTTACCGTTAACAAAAAAAAAGAAAACATTAGTCTTTCATGTTGATTGCTTTTTAAACAACAAAGAGTCGCTAGTTAACTAAACTATTATAAACTAGTA
The DNA here is from genome assembly GCA_024699735.1 of Posidonia australis. Lineage (NCBI taxonomy): Eukaryota > Viridiplantae > Streptophyta > Magnoliopsida > Alismatales > Posidoniaceae > Posidonia > Posidonia australis. Next base: position 5,984 of record JAMKQA010012436.1, read on the forward strand.
TGATAATAAAAGATGACCATGTACGTTAGAACTGGTAACTCATACTTTATGTATATTTTATTTTTATATTTGTCTATTTTATATATAAATAATATTACTCGAAGTGTTTTGTGTAAATTTTACAAAATTTGAGGACTTAAAAAGAATCTACGAAAAATAAAGGAGGAAAGAATAATTGTTTCAGAAAAGAAGAAAATTTTGTATAGAAAATTCTAGAGCTACTTGAAGAGGTCAAACACACATTTTCCATGTGTTAAATACTGGTAAAATATCAGTCAAATTGTGGAAAAAGTCAATGAAAATCCTAGATGACATGGACGCCTCCCAATCTGAGCCTCCCAGCTCCTGATATTTTTAACTTGGTCTTCTTTGGATAAGATTCTCGCTTGTAAATATCTTGTATTCAAAATTCAAGATTAAATTTTGTATTCAAATTTGTCTCTAACATAAGTAAGTTATTGTAAGCCTATAAAAGAACCCCTTATATAGATCTATGGAACCCCAAGGAAGGTTTTAGACTCTCTTTCTTTTCTTGTATTTTAGGAAATCATGAAGATCATCAGTGTAATCTTAGGTTCTCTTGAATAAATTTTTTTTTAATTTAATTATGTCTTCTCTTTCTCCTTCTTCCCCTACTTTTATTTTAATGTTTTATGTTATCATGCTTGGCTAATCTTCTAGATCTAGGGTAGAAATGAAGTTTATTTAGATTGAGATGTGTGATCATGTTTTTTTTTTCTCTTTCTCCTTATATTTCATGCAATGAATATATGGGTTGAATGTATATTACATAGACCATTCAATAAATCGAAAAACTTTGATAGATTAACATTAATTTCATCTTTTTAGTCTATACTTAGGAAAGATTTAATTAGGGGGTTGTGTATATAATCTCAATTCCATCATATGTCATCTGATTTAAATTGATTTGTTTGTTTTTATTCTTTGACTTGATAGTTTATGGTGCATTTCATATAGATTATACTTGTTAAGATAAGAATTATTAAATCAAGTTATTTAGATCAATAAAAAGGGGAAGGAGTAAACATGATCATGCATTCTCAATTCTATATAAATGGATTCAACACCCTAAGTTTTAATTCATTGGATAGCATTCTAATAGTCTAGTGTTAGATTTTCCTTTTCATATTAACTTTCTCAACTCCTTGTTTTCAATAACTGGTAATAAATCTTTGATTCTAAAACACTTTTCTCTGTGGGATCAACCTGTATTTGCCACGTACTACATAGTACGCCGTGCACTTGTGGTAATTAAATAAGACACATCAAGTTTTTGGCGCCATTACGAGGGAATTAGTGTTTTAACATCGATTTATTGTCAGTTATTCATTTCTTTTTGTTTATTAAAAAAAATATCTACTTCATTTTATTTTTTTTCTTTTCAGAGACATTTCTAGAGATCTAGAAGAGAAAAGGACAAAAAAAAATTTCCAGGTCAGATATTTCTGTTATATTTTAAATTCAAATATTTTTTGGATTTTTCTAGAATCTTGATCTAGGGTTTATATTTTGCTTTGATTTTTGTTTTTTCTCGATCACTAATTTAAAAGTCAAGCATAAACTTGAATCAATAAAAATCTTTCATAACAAGATAGAAATCTGTTCTTTAGGGCATACATCATATAGTGTGCATTATTTTTGAATCTTGTCAATTTATTTTGGGAGATTGCTGGAGGAAAAGGTACATGTTTTCCTACTCAATTGCTAGCATTTTAGAGCATATAGTTAGTAGGAAGAACAACTTGTTTGAGCATAATTGTTTATTGCATATCATTTCAAAGTACCTAAGGGCAACACTTATAGCACAAGATAAGGTGGGGATTTCATCACCCTTCCTTAGCCCACAAATAACAAAAAAAAGAATGAAGCATTGACCTAAGCCTCAATTAAAATCAAGTAGACATTGGCCCTTAGGATTCGAACTCAATAGGACAAGGGAGCTGGAGGGTGAATCAAATTTAAAGTTCTTTTCCTACTTGGTGTCTAGAAAAGTGGTTCACAAGGTTAAGCCTTAAAAGGAAAGTGGTTATTTAATTAGGACCGTTGCTGAAGCACGGGGAACCTCCCACTTTCCTCCACTGATCTGGCCAATTAGGGCAAAGAATTTTGGTTTGAGAATCTCGAAGGTTAACTTAACAGTTAGGAGCTGTCTAGATCTAGGTCAACCATAGACTTAGGAATTGTGTGGCTTGTGTGAATAGATTAGGCATCTTCCTCCTCTATCTTTCCTCTTCTTATCTGGTTGTGTCTCTTATTTTCTCATCTTTTCATCTTTTCTATTTTCATTTTTCAAAAAAAAAAAAAAGAGTTTCACTTGTGCATGTGTGTGTGGATTCGTGATTCAACACATCGTCTGATCCGTGTTGAACCGTAAGATTTTAAAATGGCTGACGAAATCTACAACCCACCTGTAGCTTTAGAAGCCAGATGTTACTCAATAAGAACTGCACAACCATCTTGCATTAGACTCCCACAAATCAATGGTAATAATTTTGAACTCAAATCCAATTATATTAGCCAATTGCCTAGGTTCACAAGTCTAGAATCTGAAGATGTCCACTAGTTCATCAATGAGTTTGAGGAGATGTGTAGCATGATGAAGTTGCAGCAGTTGTCTGATGATGCAGTTCAGTTAAGATTCATTCCTTTTACATTAAAAGATAATGCTAAGAAATGGCTATATAGTCTACTCACTAATTCAATCACCACTTGGGCCCAATTTTGCACGATATTCCTTAAGAAATACTATCCTATTCATAAGACCATCAAATTCAGAAATAAAATTAATTCATCTAAACAAAAGGTTGGTGAGTCTTTTTGGAAGTATCTTGATAGATTTAAGGATCTCTTAGCCCAATGTCCACATCATGGAATAGAAAAGTGGTGACTATGCCAAATCATTTATGAGGGTTTAGATATTTTGACTAAGACCATGCTTGAGTCTATGTGTCAAGGAGCGTTCATGAAGAAGAATGAAGATGAAGCATGGGAATTCTTAGGAGAATTGGCTGAGAAAACTATGCAGTGAGAGAGCACTAATGATCAAATAGTCGTTAAACCCACACCTTCAAAAGGCGGTATTCACTCCATAGAGTCTTTTATAGCCACTGAAGCCAAATTCAACACATTAGCTCGTAGGTTAGAAGCTCTAGAAATGAAGAAAAAAGTCCAAGTAAACCAAGTATCTGACCAAGTTCTTTGGTGTAAAGGTTGTCACATGGTGAGTCATGTGATGGAAGAGTATCCTTCTGTGGGTGGTCAACCTAATTTTAGACATGAACAACTGAATGCAGCCTTTGTCAGGCCTCGAAATGACTCCTATGCCTCAACTTATAATCAAAGATGGAGGAATCATCCTAATTTCTCTTGGAACCAGCAACCACATCAAGAAAACAATAATTTTGCTTTCTCCCAAGGCCAACAGCAACACTCACATCAATTCAGGTCCAATCAATCTGTCCAACAACACTTTAATGTTGGATTTCAACCCCACCTACATCCAGGATTTAATGAGAATAAGAGAAGATTGAGTACTCTAGAGAAAGGTGTGGAGGCCCTTGTTAATGCCAACTCTCAAACAAATACCAACATAGCAGCTAATACACAAGCCATATCTTGAATTGAGATGCAATTGAGTCAGCTAGCCACGTTGGTAGGAGGAAGAGAGAAAGGAACCTTCCGTAGTCAACCAGTACCAAATCCTAAAGGTCAAACTCAAAATCAAAATCAAGGACAGGTTCATGTACTTCAAGATGACCTGGTCAACCAAGTTAATGCCATTATTTCATTAAGATCTGGAAAACAAGTGGATAACCATGTTGTCATGCTTGACCATGTTGTTAGGGTTTAGAAGGACTCACTTTCTGACTCAACAAAACCAGTTCCACCCCATTCAGGCCAGTTTGAGGAGCCTGAAAGTTCTAAAAGGCCCAACAAACATGTTGGGGCTTATTCTGAATCATCTGTTGAGCCTTTATAGAAGTCCATTGCCTTATTTCCAAATAGACTCAAAAATAAAAAGGAATCTACTCAAATGGAAAAGATACTCGAGGTGCTCAGGCAGGTTAAGGTAAACATTCCTCTCTTAGATGCAATCCAACAGGTCCCTACATATGCCAAATACCTTAAGGACCTGTGCACTCGAAAAAGAACCACTAGTGTGTCTAAGAAAGCTTTTCTAGCAGTCAATGTCAGTTCCATTTTAACAAACCAGTTACCTATGAAATACAAGAACCTTGGAAGTCCTACGATTTCATGTACTATAGGCAACACAAAATCGATAAGGCTTTGCTAGATCTAGGAGCTAGTGTCAACCTGTTGCCATACTTAGTGTATGAGCAACTAGGGCTAGGTGAGTTGAAGCCAACTAGGGTAACATTGCAATTAGTTGATAGGTCAATTAAGAAGTCCAAAGGGATGGTTGAAGATGTTATGATTAAGGTTGGTGACTTTGTATATCCTATAGATTTCATTATCTTGGAAACCCAACCCTTGACTAACCTTAAGGGCCAAATCTCAATTATCCTAGGTCGACCTTTCTTAGCTACAACTAATGCCCTAATCAATTGTTGAAATGGGTCGATGAGGCTAAATTATAGAGATCCGACTGTCATACTTAATATTTTTAATTTAGACAAGCAGTCAACCAATGAACCAAATGAGACATTCGAGGTCAATATGGTTGAAGATCTTTTAGAAGAAGAAGACTTGATAAAGGAGGATATTGATTTTGATTTAGGTTATTTTGATCTTAGTTTTGAAGAAATTTTTAAAGAAGAATTGTTGTTGGTAGAGAAAGCAACTGAATTGACAATATAGGACCAACAATAGATATAATCATCCTCCAGAGCTTGTCTCATCTGAGTCTAGACCTATTCCCAAGCCATCTATTGAGGAGCCACCTACACTAGAGCTTAAACCATTGCCTAAGTATCTCAAGTATGTGTTTCTAGGACAAGATCAGACCCTTCCTATAATCATTGCAGCTAATTTAACTCAAGATCAAGAAGAGGCATTGTTAACCGTCCTTAATGAGAATAGGGAAGCAATAGGATGGACCATGGCTGACATCAAGGGGATTAGGCCAACAATTGTACAACATCGGATCCACTTGATAGAGGACGTCTATTCAGCCAGAGATCCACAAAGGTGGTTGAACCCTGTAATGAAGGAAGTGGTCAGAAAAGCATACTGAAGTATCTTGATAATGGGATCATTTATCCCATTTCTGATAGCTCATGGATAAGTCCTGTTCAAGTAGTTCCCAAGAAATCGAGAATTACTATGATCCAAAATGATGATAACGAGCTTGTTCCCACTCGCATCAAAATAGGATGGCGAGTCTGCATAGATTACAGGAAGCTTAATGCGGCAACTAAGAAAGACCACTTTCCTTTGCCATTTATTGACTAAATGTTAGAACGGTTAGCTGGACATGAATATTATTGCTTTCTTGATGGTTACTCCGGCTACAACCAGATTCCTATTGCTCCAGAGGACCAAGAGAAGACCACTTTCACTTGCCCTTTTGGAACATTTGCCTATCGTCGCATGCCCTTTGGGTTATGCAATGCTCCAGCTACTTCCCAAAGATGCATGGTAAGCATCTTCTCTGACATTGTGGAAAGATTTCTAGAAATCTTCATAGATGATTTTTCCATTTTTGGGTCCACCTTTTTCTGAGCGCCTCCATCATCTTGAATTGGTATTAAAAAGATGCATAGAGAAAAACCTGACACTCAATTGGGAAAATGTCATTTCATGGTCCAACAAGGCATTGTTCTGGGCGATGTTATCTCAAAAAGAGGCATAGAGGTGGACCTCATTGTGAATCTTCCTCCACCAAAAACAGTTAAAGACATTAGGGCTTTCCTAGGACATGCAGGGTTTTATAGGAGATTTATTAAAAACTTTAGCAAGATTGCTAGACCCTTAACCAATCTATTGTCCAAGGATATCCCTTTTGACTTCACCCATGAATGCCTTAAGGCATTTGAACATCTCAAGAAGGTGTTGACTTTGGCTTCTATCATTCACTCACCTGTGTAGACCCAACCGTTTGAGCTGATGTGTAATGCATCTAACTATGCACTTGGTGCTATTCTAGGTCAAAGGATTGACAAGTTACCACATGTGATCTACTATGTAAGTAAGACATTGAATGACACATAGTTAAATTACTCCACCACTGAAAAAGAGTTCTTAGCTGTTGTTTTTGCCTTAGAGAAATTCCAGTCTTACTTAATAGGATCTCACATCATTATCTACACTGACCATGCAACATTGAAACACCTTTTAGCAAAGAAGGATGCAAAAGCTCAATTGATTAGGTGGATCCTTCTTCTTCAAGAATTTGATCTTGAGATTAGGGACATGAAAGGTTGTGAAAATGTAGTAGCTGATCATCTGTCCCGTTTGAATCTTGAACCATCCACAGACCTTCATATTAATGATAGCTTCCCAGATGAACAGCTATTGGCAGTCCATTCTGAACCATGGTTCGCAGATATAGTCAATTACTTGGTAACTGGTGTCACTCCTATGGATTGATCCAAACAGGATAAACATAAGTTCATGTCCCAAGTAAAATTCTTTTACTAGGACAATCCATATCTGTTTAAGTATTGTCTCGACCAAATTGTTAGAAGGTGTATACCAGATCCTGAGGTTCGAAATATTCTGTCATTCTGCCATGATCAGGCTTGTGGAGGTCATTTTGGGCCCAAGAAGACAGCTACCAAAGTGCTTCAATGTGGATTTTACTAGTCCACTTTGTTTAAGGATGCATATGAATATTGTAAGAGTTGTAATAGGTGTCAACAATTAGGAAAGATCACTAGAAGAAATATGATGCCATTACAATCCATTTTGGAAGTGGAAATCTTTGATGTGTGGGGGATTGATCTTATAGGCTCATTTCCTAATTCTCATGGCTATTTGTATATTTTAGTAGCGGTTGATTATATGTCCAAGTGGATAGAGGTTATACCATGTAAATCCAATGACAACAAGGTGGTTATTGAATTTTTAAAATCACATATCTTTTCTAGGTTTGGTATGCCACGAGCCATCATTAGTGATAGAGGTACACATTTTTGCAACCAATCATTTGAGGCCTTAATGAGAAAATATTCTATCACCCACAAGCTTGTCACTCCATATCATCCTCAAACAAGTGGCCAAGTGGAGGTATCAAATAGGCAAATCAAGCAAAATTTGGAGAAAATTGTGAAACCAAATAGAAAAGATTGATTTGAGAGACTAAATGATGCATTATGGGCCCATCAGACCGCATTTAATACCAACTTAGGAATGTCTCCATATTGGCTTGTATTTGGAAAAGCATGTCACTTGCTAGTAGAATTAGAACATCGAGCATTATGGGCCATCAAGTAATTGAATCTAGATTTAGCCACTGCTGGAGTCAAGAGGAAATGGCAATTGAATGAGTTAGAAGAATTGAAAATTGAAGTATATGATAGTGCTAAGATTTATAAGGAGAAAACCAAGATTTTTCATGATGAATGAATTCTAAGGAAATCATTTCTACAAGGTCAAAAGGTTCTCCTTTACAATTCTAGGCTTCACATATTTCCAAGGAAATTAAGGTCTAAATGGACTGGACCTTATTTGGTTAAAGTGGTCTACTCTCATGGAGTGGTGGAAATTGAGAATCCAAAGAACGGTGAAATTTTTAAAGTCAATGGTCAACGTTTAAAACCGTTTTTAGAACTACCCAATGAAAAAGAAGGTGAGGGCATGGTTCTTCATGATCCTCAATATTTTAGGTAAGTAGTGTTCATATGTATGAATTGTATATAACGTTTTTTTTTCATAACAGCAGAAGCACTTCATCCCGAATCAGGTACCATTATTTTATTCTTATGTTATTTCATTGATCATATCATTCATTGCATACATTGAGGACAATGCATTGTTTAGGTGTGGGGGGAGTCTTCTTTGTGTCTTTTTCATTTTTTTAGTTGTTAGGTGACTTTTCACTTTTCCATTTTTTTTCAAAAAAAAAAAACAACAAAAAAATAAAAAAAAAGAGTCTTTGTTTTTTTTCCCGTTTGTTTTCAAAAAAGAGAGAGGAGCTATCTACATTAGTTTTATTAATTAGGAGTGAAGGAGTAGCTTAATGTTGAAATTCAAAGGTAAGATTGAGTAATTGAGGACCCGATAATTCAAAAAATAAAGACAAAATCTGAAAAATAGCATTATTTAAAATATCAAAACTCGTCTGTACCTTATCATGCACTATCACTCTAATCCTTAGCTATAGGAAATAAAGGAAGGCCTGAACACCTTAGCAATAGCAAAAAAGAGAGGGGAAAACATCCAATAATCACTGAGTAACTGAGAATCGTGCCTTAGTAAGCATTGGTATTCACGTAAAAAGGTGGTTGGAGGATTAAAAAAAAGTATTGTCTTTGAGGCCTTAGCTACTCGAGTGATTAAGTCCGTAGGGGTGTCTTCACACCTGGTGACCTAAAACCGTTTGGTTTGGGATCCACTGACCTAAAGCTCACTAAATGGGTAGCCAAGAATAAAGTCTAAGAAAGCAAGACACCAGGAAATGAAATACAATTGCTAAGGTGGAAAGATTGGATTTGAAAACCCATGCTAAGGACTATTTCACAAACACAAGGTACATATGAGCAAATTTTTAAGAAGATAATGTAAAGAATATGACAGATTTTCTATAAGGACAGGATGAGGGTTTTCAACAAAGGTTAAATCGGAGAATTAAGACACTAGGAAACTTTAGATCTTTTTAGTTGAGTAAGTTAATGTGGATACCTTAGAATTTTTTCTTTTTTTTATTTTTCACTTTTCTTTATTTCTCCACCTCTTTTCTTCTGGGATTTTGTAGGTAGATCTGCTGCAAACCCTCACGAGACACCACTCGTCCACTAGGGCAATCTAGGGGTTTAAAGGCTTGTTGCACGTGCTAAATGTAACCGCGATTCCTACGAAAGTGAGTTAAGATTTTATTTTCTTCTTCTTTACGTCAAAGTTAGTTTTGCTCGAGGACTATCAAAGATAGGTATGGGGGTGTTTGATTAACTCGTAATTCATGCATATTTTATTTCCATATTTGTCTATTTTGTATATAAATAATATTACTCGAGTTGTTTTGTGCAAATTTTACAGAACTTGAGGACTTAAAAAGAATCCAAGAAAAATAAAGGGGGAAAGAATAATTGTGTCAGAAAAGAAGAGATTTTTGTATGGAAAATTCTAGAGCTACGTGAAGAAGTCAAACACACATTTTCCATGTGCCTAAATACTGGTAAAATATCAGTCAAACTGTGGAAAAAGTCAAAGAAGATCCTGGATGACGTGGACGCCTCCCAAGTGCCCAGATGTAGAACTGACGCTTCCCAGCGCTGCACTAGATAATTTTTGACTTGGTCTTCTTTGGATAAGATTCTCACTTATAAATATCTTGTATTCAAAATTTAAGATTAAATTTTGTATTCAGATTTATCTCTAACATAAGCAAGTTATCGTAAGCCTATGAAAGGACTCCTTATGTAGATCTATGGAGCCCCAAGGAAGGTTTTAGCATCTCTTTCTTTTCTTGTATTTTGGGAGATCATGAAGATCATCAGTGTAATCTCAAGTTCCCTTTAATAAAAAGTTTTTTTATTTAATTATGTCGTCTCTTTCTCCTTCTTCCCCTTCTTTTATTTTAAAGTTTTATGTTACATGCTTGACTAATCTTCTAGATCTAGGGTAGAGATGAAATTTATTTAGATTGAGATGTGTGATCATGTTTTTTTTTTCTCTTTTTCCTTGTATTTCATGCAATGAATATGTGGGTTGAATGTATATTACATAGACCATTCAATGAATCAAAAAACTTTGATAGATTAACATTGATTTCATCTTTTTAGTCTATGCTTAAGGAAAATTTAATTGGAAGGTTGTGTATATGTAACATTTGTGTCTGGGTTTTTCCATTTAATATAAATCATGGAATTTCTTGTAATTATTTGTGTGTGGTTTATTAATGATAAATCCAGTTTGTGTTTGTTGGCTGTGGGCTCCCTCTGTGTTTTTGTGCCTTGGTTTCTCCCCTGTGGTGTGTTTTCTTTGGCCAGTGGGTCGGTTCTGCTTTGGGACCCGTGCTTGTGGTGGACCCACTTGGGCTTGGGCTTTGATTCGGTCAAGAGCCCGCGGTGCTGTGCCGTGCTATTACCCGTCTTCTCCACGCCCGTGACTGACCTCCCAATCTCGTGAACCTAGCGGGGGAGGGCTGCTCGTTCCGTCCCCTCCATCCAGAGCTATGTGTAGCTGGTGGACGTCGGCGGGATTCCGGGATGGCAGGCGTCGGGGGTGTTAAGAGGAGGTGTGCGGCATGGGGGAGAAGCAGAGAAAGGGCGAGAGGGAGTATGGTTGCTGCGGAGGAGTCACGCGCCAGAGGAGCTCGCGCGAGTGTGGGAAGCTGGGCTGGTGTCGTGCACCGCCGGTGTGAGGGTACGCGAGTCTCGTCGGAGCCAGGTACGCGTTTCCCTACTGTTTTCCCTTCTGTTTCTTCCGCAGTTGAGTCATGTTGGGTTTGAGGAAAAAATCATGAAAATGATGTTTAAATCATACAAAAAATGGGGAAATGTTGAGAATGAGATGTATGATGTGAGCATGTTGATATCATGTTGATTTATGGGCGTTTTGTATGATTTTCGTGGGTGTTTTTGAAGCATGCTACAGTAACTGTGTTTGTGCTTGATGCCTTTGTGATTTTTGTTAGAACAACATGCTTAATGGATTCATGTTTTGATTGAGGGGTTTTGGAGTAGACTTGGAGGTCTACACCCCATGTTTTATTGGTAATTTTAGTGACATGTTTGGGGGGTCCGATCCTTACTCCCACTTGGGGGAGAAAGAGATGAGGGTGGCCTGGGAGTTTTCTACAACAGCAGAAAACGATATGCCGAATTGGATTCGGCATACCGAATTGCTCCCAGGTGGTACCCCGCGTTTTGGCCTCAGACGACCGGAGGAATTCGGTCGACCGTTTCCCCTGTGTCTAAGAAATCTGACAGGGATTCGGTATACCGAAGAATTTCGGTGTACCGAATCAGGAGATTTCGGTATACCGAAATGGAAAAATGGTATGCCGATTTTGAGCCCTGTACTACATTGATAAATGCGTAGAAAATGATGATTAAATATGGATAAATACATGATAAATGTATGGAATGCATGGAATGACATGTAAGATGATGCATGTTAGTATGTTGTTTTAATAATGTTTCCATGAGTTTTTGAAGCATGGCTTTTGTATATGGATATGGATATGGACCCGTGTGAGGGGTGATTTCATGGTGTAAAGACCATG
>JAMKQA010012438.1:0-13154 GCA_024699735.1 Posidonia australis
AATTGATATAGACAAGCAATTTATAGTGGTTCGGCAACCCAGCCTAGTCCACTCCTCAAGACCCTCTTGAGATTTTTCCCTTATTTAAAATAAAATAAGAACTTACTTGTTGGCTACACCACCAACGCTTGCTTGCTCTTCCCACCTCTCAATCCCCGAGAAGCTAGAGCCCTTGCTTTGATGCTTACACAGAGTTTAAGATTTAACCCGCTCACAGAGAATAATAACAATAGAAATTATACAACAGAATCTCGTGAGGAGAACGAAAATTAAAGCATTGCACACTGTTACAACTTTTCTCAATGGTAGCTCGATGTTGCTCAATGGATGCTTTTCCAATGCTGGCACGAGCTCCTATTTATAGCTGTAGGAGTGCCTCGTTTTGTGTCTAACGACTAGAAAACGGTCGTAAACAACTAGTTGAATGGTATACCGTTTTGACCACAGTATGCCGGAAAAGCTCTTTATTTTTCTCTTCACGAGCAAAACGGTATGCCGATTTTTGGACGGTATGCCATTTTTGATTTCATTTCATTCCTTTTTCTCTTCTATTCCAGAGTGCCGTTGCATCTTCCGAATTTTCCTGAAACAGTATGCTGTTCTATCCACGGTATGTCGTTTTTGGTTCAACTCAGATTTTTGCGGAGTTCCAAAATATATTCTGATTTGCGCTGGACTGATCTGTCACTCTTGATGTTGGTATGTCCTTTTTGATTTCAAGATAAGGCACTTATATTTTTTTCAAGTTTTAATATTTATGAAAAATATGCACAAGTAAATAATCATCAAAATTCATGTAATATTTCTAACACCCTGAGCCTCTAGGAGCTGATCGTTGGAGTCGCGTGTCGTTGCCGTCACCGGAGAAGACGACTGGTAACGACGATGGATCGCACGCCTCTAGCCCTACCGTGCCTCTCCAAGTCTCCAAGAATTTTCCACGGCACAGCCCCAACACTCCGGAGCCATCAGAGTTGAGCTTCACGCCCTGAATCACCCCTGCAACCATGCTCACTGGAGAAGACGATGGTGACGACAGGTGGAACCCAACATCGCATGATCTCCCTCATTTCTAGTCTCTAGAGGAAGGGGAACACTCCACACATCATCCTCATGCTTCCAGGAGCTTTGAGTTGTAGCCACATGACCTCTAGGTTCCTCCTCCTTCCACGGCACCATCGCTGGAGTGGTGTCTATGGCCAGGGAGGTGGGGGGCCATTTCCAACCATCGAGCATTAGATACAGACCATTGGATCTCCTCCTCTCTTTCTTCCCTAGATTCTAGTAGGACCTAATGCTCGATCAGGCATCAGGATGCCCCAGAAGGGTATCCCTGGCGGTCGTCGACAACGGAGTTCTGTCGTCAACGGCCGTCAATTCTTTTTCTTTTTAAAATAAATAAAAAATAAGTTTTCTTTGAATAAGCTTTTGTACTTTTCTTTTTCTTACATTTAGGTCCTTATGTCTTACATTTGGATCCTTTTTCATACACATAGGTCCCTGCAATAAAATTTAAACCATTTTAAATAATATTTGTTCTAAAAAAATTGCAATGTGACCCCTGAGCTTTCTTAATAATGTTTTCCATGCTTAAAAGTTTGACATAAACCCTCTGTGCTTCCTTTCTTACATTTTAAATCTAGTAATTTGCATAAAAAACCCTGAGCTTTGTTGAAATAGTTCTGAAGGCATATTTCTCTATTTAAATCGTAAATAAAGCCCTGAGAATTCAAATATTTGCTCAAATGTGACTTGAATTGCATTTTAGCCCTTGAATTTTACTGATTTCTCACTAAATGCAAGTTTTCTAAGGTAAATTTGCATGTCAGTCCCTGAAACTTTCAGTTTCCAAACATAAACTCTTTTTCTTGCACATTTAACCCTGAATTTCTTCAGAATTGCATTCAATACATGTTTTAATGGCAAAATTGCACATTGAACCCTAGGAACCTTGAATTTGACTAAAAATGCACATTTTTGCACATTTGACCCCAGATTTCTTCAAAATTACATAAAATATGTTTCACTATGTATTTTTGATGATTTGGCCTCAGAATTTTAGTTTTCACTTAGAATTTGGAAATTTTGCACAAAAGCCCCTAGAATTTACACTTTTTACTCTCACATGCATTTTGTTGCTATTTTTCATGCTTATCTTCTCATGTTTTCTTCCTTGCATCATGCACGCATTTCTAACCCATTTCAAACTTATTTTTCCCATTGTTTCCTGATTTTCTCTCGACTTTTACGATTCTGATCTAATTTGGCTTTCCATTGCCTGAGGGTGTACATTAACAGGCTTAACAATGTCGATATTGTTCCGAATGAGGATTATTTTCCCCAATTTGATTTTCTCGGATTTCTTCGAGTTTCCGTTAATTTACGTGACGGTTTCCGAGAGATTCTCGTTTTTCACGATTTTCCTCATCGCCCACAGGCATACAGTAAAGTGGCATTATCAATGCCTACATTTGTCCCTTGGATTAACATTTTTTCTTTTCTCTTCTTCATTTCATTGATTTGGCATGTTTTCCAGTCATCTTTATCATGTGCACTCAGAATAGGCAAGCATACACACAATAGAACATTGGCAAGTAGGAAACCTAGAAAGACCGAGCTCCTCGAGTGCATGGGGGTGCCTAACCCCTTCCCCATGCATAACAAAAATCCTTACCCTTTCTCTAGATCGCTTTGATTTATGCACGACATCCATTAGGCACGAAGCATGCATATGTTTTCTTCGCCTTAATTTCTTTATGGTTTTCCTTTGTGATTGGCTTTCCTTGTCTTTCCATTAAAAGACTAGGTGGTGACTCCTTTCCTTATCTTTCCTTGGTGTTTCCAAGTCTAGTCTTCTTCTCTGGATTCACCATCTTCGCCGTGACCATATCGGGACTCCTCGTGTGCTTCCACGCATCATAGGAGAGCCATGCAGGGTTCCATCGACATGGTCATAGTCTCTCTTCGTGAAGATATACTTCAAGCTCTGATGATCGGTGAAGACATCAAACTACTCCCCATTGAGATAGTGTCGCCAAAGCATGAGAGCGAACACTACGGCAACCATCTCCAAATTTTGTATCGGGTAGTTCTTCTCATGATCCTTCAGTTGGCGCGAAGCATACACGATAACATTGCAATGCTACATAAGAACACACCCCAACCCAACACCACTGGCGTCACTATACATAGTGAAGCCACCACTTCCAGAAAGTAGACTCAACACAAGGGCAGAAACCAGACAAGACTTCAACTCTTGGAAACTCGCCTCACAATTCTGATCCCAGCAAAAAGGAACTCCATTCCTGGTCAACTCTATCAAAGGCACGGCTATGGAGGAGAAATCCTTGATGAACCTCCTATAATAGCCAGCCAGACCTAAGAAACTCCTGATCTCCATCACAGTCCTGGGTCTCTCCCAACTACTCACCGCCTCAACCTTGACAGGATCCACTTTGATGCCTTCTCGAGATATCAAATGGCCAAGGAACATGACTTCACTTAGCCAGAACTCACACTTGGAGAATTTGGCATACAGTTGATGAAGCCTCAAAGTATCCAAAATCGCCCTCAGGTGCAAGGCATGAGTCTCAACATCTGGGGAATAGACCAGCACGTCATCAACAAAAAACACAAAGAACTAGTCCAGAAAAGGGTTGAAAATCCTGTTCATCAGATCCATAAACGCAGCCAGTGCATTGGTTAAACCAAAAGGCATGACCGTGAACTTGTAATGCCCGTACCACATTCGAAAAGCAGTCTTCTGAATATCTAAGTCTTGTAACCTCAACTGGTGATACCCTGACCTCAGATCAATCTTCGAGAACACGGATGCAGACTGCAATTGGTCGAACAGGTCATCAATGCAGGGCAAGGAATACTTGTTCTTCACCCTGATTTGGTTCAACATTTGATAATCTATACACAGTCGGAGTGAACCATCCTTCTTGTGAACGAACAAGACAGGCGCTCCCCACGGAGACACACTTGGCCTGATAAACCCCTTGTCCGGCAACTCCTGCAACTAAGTCTTGAGCTCTCGCAAATCTGCTGGCGCCATGCGATAGGGAGGCTTCGACACAACACCAAAACTAGGAATCAGATCAATCGAGAACTCTACTTCCCTGTGAGGTGGCATACTAGGTAAATCGTCAGGGAAAACGTTAGGATATTCACACACCACAGAGATGTTATGAACACCCAACTCACGAGAAGTGGAGGTAACTATACTAGCTAGAAACCCCACGCAACCCTTGACCAAAGACTTATAGGCCCTCATAGCTGAAATGACAAGCTTGGGCTCACTTTGACACCCACCTTGCACAAAGAAAGACCCTTCCTCAATAGACCCAAAATAAACTCTCCTCCGAGCATAGTCGATCAAAGCAGACTGCTACGCCAACCAATCCATGCCGAGTATCACGTCGTACTCCTGCATGTCTATCATGATCAAGCTAGCGTCGAACTCTCTGTCATTTAACGTCAAGTTGACAGACCGCAAATACCTCCATGCCAAACTGTGCTCCCCTAGTGGCGTCACTATGTTGAGATGAAAGACAAGTCTAGCTGGTCTCTCTCTCTACTTCACCACAAAAGACTCAAAGATAAAGAAAAAAGAACTCCCTGAGTCAAACAACACTTTGGCCATCTGGCCAACCACAATAAAAGAACCTGATTACCAAACAAAGCAACACCACACATCCATACAATCAGCAGACGTCTACATTACAAGGAGATTACAACTATCACAGAGGGTTATAGTACCAACTAATGATCATTACCCTCAACTACATCTCCCGAAGACCCAATGCTTGGAGCCGCAATGGTGAACACCCATCCTTTAGTCGGTTATTGCGGTGTGCTTCCTGCCTTCTTTGGTGGTTCTAGACTTCTTTGGTGGTTCCAGACAAGATCTCTAAACGTGTTTTGCCTTCCCACAATTATAGCACACCACTAGAGCTAAGGTCTTCCTAGGTTGGGAACAATATGTAACGATGTGGCCCACCTGATCATAGTTGAAGCACTGGTTCCCACCAGGTGCACTGGACCCTGTTTGACTGAGGCCAGCTCTGCTACTCCCAACAAAACTTCGTCGGCCTGTTAAGGAAACATTGGACCTCGCCTTCTACTTCTTCTCAGGGCTACCTAAACTACTAGCACTTGGAGGACCGAAGATAAAAAATCAAGAGGTAAAAGAAGACTTACCCATCCCCTTTGGACTACTCTCCAAAAACTTCTGATGCTCCGCCTCGAAGCGATAATCCATCCCAACCATGTCCTTCACAATTTGGCACCGACAGCCCATCACCTTCACCCGCAGCCCTGGGTTCAAGCCATCCAGAAACCTCTACGCCCGCACTTCCTCAGACTCATAGGCAAGAGCAAAGCGTTCCAACTAGGTGAACTTAGTCTCATACTTGAGCATCAACATGGTGCCCTACTCTAGACTTCGGAAATCTTGGCAAAGCTGCTCCTTCACATGAGCAGGAAAATACTTGTCATAGAAGGTCGCCATGAAATCCTTCCACTAGATGCTAACAGTGACTGAGTTTGGGAACTTCAGTCGCCTCATAGACTTTCACCACCTATCTGCCTCACCATCTAGCAGATAAGTTGCCAACCACACCCAATGCTCCTCTAGGCACGCCATGCTCTACAGCATCTTCACCACCTTCTCCAACCAAGCCTTACTCACCTCAACACTGAGCTTGCCCTTGAATGACGGTGGACGAAGGTTCGTGAACTGTTTCAGCTACGGGTCACCTGACGACTCGCTAGCACTACTCTTGCTGAATGCATGAGAGATCCCGTGTACCAAGCTCCTCAATTTCGCATGGACAGCCTTCCGTCCACCTACGTCTCCTCGAGGCTCGATCTCCTCAACAAGGGCCTTGCCCTTACGAGCACGAGGAGGCATCCTGCCGAAGAAAGGCAAAGTACCTACACCACAGACAAAGCAACAACTAGAAAACCATGAAGAGATCAAGTGCAGACTCTACCATGCATGCAAAACCTATGGAGTCTCTAGACTAGACACCCTAGGTGTAGTGCAACCTAGTGAACCTGGAGCTCTGATACCAAACTGTAACGCCCCACATTGTCCATAATAATTTAAAACAAATTAAATTACAGGAAAATTAAAGCCAAACAGAAAATATCTAACTACCAGGAACTTGTGTGTACAGTTAGGAGACTCCGATCTATATGCACTACGTTAAGGCAACTGCATGTCTGCACCTACAAACCAAAACCACAAGGAAAACACATGAGTGATAGGAGTCACCTAGTACACACCCCATGAAAACTGCGGAAAGCAAATCATAATTACTTTTATTTTAAATTTCATTTCGCAAACCATTTTCTCAAAACATCACAAACTAGACCTACATCGGCCAAAACCACAACTAGGGCCCTACTAGCCCAGAACCACAAGAAAAGGCCCTCAATAGCCAAAACTACACACAATGAGTCGGGGAGCCCAACGCCAGGCAACCAAACTCTGGCCACACAGTCCGCTGAGGAGCGACCATGGTGTTCTACACAGCCACGGTGATGCCTACCCTATGTAGGAGCATTCACGGTCTCGTGATTCTCCCTCTTTGGAGAACCCTCAAAAGCCAACCCCTCACTAGGAAGGCTGTCCTATCTCTCAAGACGCTACCAACTACGGGGCACGTGTCCCACCCGCACTAGCCACCACAGGGTCTGCCTCCTCACGACGTCCTCCACACATGATGCTCAGGTGGGAGTATCACACCTCCGCACCCGACAACACTCGAGACTTAGTGCTCACAATGACAACAAGAGTATCATACCTCTCCGTCATGCCACAAGACACCTCAACTCGTGGACCACAACCCTAGCCTTAAGACGACAGTCAAGGAGTTTCATACCTCCAAGACCCGATGCCCCTCAGCCTCAAGTATCTCGGCTCCTTGACCTCAACTAGGGAGTCGTGCCCGACCACCAGAGAATGTCGTCACATTCCCTAGTCCAGACGACACAGTCCCACACTATCTTGGCCCTCACATAGAAAAGTAGGAAAACCATTTTCCAAATTTTCCAATTCATCTCTTTGAAATCATTTTCAAAACTATTTTCGTATCATTGAAAACTCTTCCAAAACTTTGGCAAAACAGCACATAAGGTGTCCTGTGGGACCACTACTAATGGCCCACAATCCCATCTCAATGGGACAAAACAAACCAATCTGGAAAACCCTCGAAAATCATATTTTACAAAAGCACGTGGGCCCAGATTCGACATGTCGAAAATAGGTTCAGTATGTTGAAAACCCATGGTTCGGTAGACCAATCTGGATCGTTCGACCGAATCAGGTCAATAGTCAACACTCAGGCCAAAATCAATATACCAAAGATTGTTTGGTCGATTGAAATCCACTGATTCAGTCGACCATCCAAAATCAGATGATCGAATTCAACTAGAGGACCAAACTGATAGAAAAATGGCATACCGAAATGGTTCGGTATGTCGAATTCTATGAAAAACAGAAAACGACCCAAACCCTACAGTCCGAAATCGCCCCAAATAGGACCTCTGATCAGACCCCTTAAACAAATACCAAAAAACTTTCATAAAACATAAGATGTAGACACTTGAGTCTACTCCAAATCCACAAAAAAAAAAATCAAAATCCATTCACCATGCATCAAGATATAAAATTGCTAAGGCATAAGGGTCAAACGACCCAAAACTCAACCACCAACATAAATGCCCATAAATCCACTATAAATTCTCATAAATTCACAATAAATTCTAAAACATTAAATTTAGGCTAGTTTACCTGCATCTTAGGCATTTCTGTCATTTTGAAGCTCTCTATTATAGGGATTGGAGATGTGTACCTGTAATGCACGTTCCGGCAATCATCCGGTCAACTACGGCGATGACAACCCTCGTTGGAGCTCACATGACCACAAGAGCAGACCACCCGAGCTCCACACGCTGCCACGAGCCGCTGCACGCCTCCGTCAACCCATGAGCACACCGAACAGAGGAGGGGAACATAGGGAGGAGAGAAACCAGAGAGAGGGAGAGAGAGAGAGACGGGAGGGAGGTGGAGTGAGTGAAGGGAGAGGGAACGAATGGAAGGGGAGGAAGAGGAAGAGAAGTGGCATGCTCGAGATAGAGGAAGACGCACGGAGAAGGAGGGGAGGAGGGGAAGGTCGAGCTGGTCGGCCACGCACATGGGCTTATAAAGCCATGCAAGGTGGTAGCTGAGCGCGTGCACAACCGTGCATCCCACCTACCACAAGCCACGCAAGCTCACCAACGCACTCCCACCAACCGGCCCACGAACGCAGGCCCCACATGGATCCACACCCCGGCCCACACAAGCACAGTGCAATAATGCATAGTGCTAAACCACACACAACGACACGCAACAGAAGTTGGCCCACGAGGCCCAAGCCCAAAAGCACAAATCTATACAACGGGCCTCGGAACAGTAACACCTGTCATTGAATAAAATTCATAAAAATGTAAATAATTACAAAATGAATTTTACAGGAGTTACACTAGTTGACTATATTTCTATGCGTAGATGCAAAAGAATGTGGTGTCGATGCAGTTGGCGTAGACTCTGCCTTTTGTGTGTTGATGATGATGACCTTCTAGTCAATCAAGTCCTGAATTGCATTTTGGAGTGTATAATAGTTATCCGTAGAGTGCCCCGCAGCTCTGTGGAAACTGTAGAATAAATTCGCTTTAAACCACCCCGGAAGTGGGTTTGATGGTGGGCGAATTTCCAGAAGTCTCAGGAGTGACGCAACTTTGGGGAATACAACACTCAGTGGCTTAACAAGAGGAGTGAAATCCCTCTTAGGCTGTTGAAGCTGCCTTGGTCCTGGGTTGCACCCTTGCCTTGCCAGTGCCTTTACGTGGATGGAAAAAGCAAGTTTCTAGGGGCCTTTTTGCAAAAATTACATATTTCTTGGTAAAGATTGGGATATTCAGGGTTTAATCTACAAATGTGCTAAAGAACATATTTCTATGCAATTTTAAAGAAGCTGGGGGTTAAATGTGTAAAGCTGTGCATTGTGGGTAAAAATTGAGATTCCCAAGGTCTAATCTGTAAATGTGTTAGAAAAAATATGTTTTTAGTGCAATTTAAAAAGAAACTGCGGTCTACATGTGCAAAACTATGTGTTTTTGGGTGAAAATAGAAATTCCCAGGGTCTGATCCATAAATGTGCTAGAAGAATATGTGTTCAGTGCAATTTAAGAGGATTTCAGGGTTAAATGAGCAAAATCAGTGGACTTAAGGTGGAAGAAAACAAAATCTAAGGCTTTATGTTAAAGATATAAGGACCTGAAATCTAATAAAAGGAGTGTAGGGGTCATACTAAAAGTTTTCCAAAACAAAACAATATTAAAACGATTTACTAACAAATGCAAGGACTAGGATGCAAAATGTAGGGATTTAAATGTAAGAAACAAAAAGACAAGAGAGTTTTAATAAAAGAATTTAAAAAAACAAGCAACGATCACTCGCGACAAAATCACATTGGTGACGATCTACTGGGAAGCCATCTAGGGCATCCCCGACGTTTGATCATACATCCAATCGTCGAAGAAGCAAGACAAAGGATGAATGAGAAGATCCGTCGGTTCCGATCGAACATCAGGTGGTTGGAAGTCCTCCCCCACCACTCTCATCGATGTTGTGATTCTGACAACGGCGCTCAGAGAGGATGGGGCATCTGGAGGCGATGAATCGGCGGCGAGCTTGCTTGGAGGTCCCTTGGTTCGCGTTGTGTACTCAGTGGGTCGTCGTTGGACGATCGCCGGTGAGCTTGCTCCAGTGGCTAACAGAGGTGGTGTCGTGGTATCCAAGGGGGTGGAAAAGCTTGAGGGGAAGAAATCTAACCTATCCACACTCTCAGGGACTTGAATTGCACCGTAGATTCTCGTCTCCATCTAGCTCACCGGAAAAACGGGTCAGATGGCTAACAAAGCTTAATGCTCTGGCCAGGGAGCTTCATTTCTCCACTGGAATGACTCTAGGGAGACTAAGGAAGACCTAGAGGATGAAATGCAACATGAATTCACTTGATCAAGGGCTTACCTATGCTTACAGTGGTTGGAGGCTATTTACTGTCGCCCGAGCTCGCCAGAGAAGGCGACCGAGGTTGGCCTGATCTCTGAATTGCTCATTGTCTGAGTCTCCTCAGTGATTCCTTGGCTTTGTCCCCTTTGATAACTTTGGTTTGCTGGCTTGGTGGTCTCCCTTAGTTTTTTCCTTAAGTTTTTCCTTGCAAATGGGGGGTATTTAAAGGCTTGTAGGATTAGGTTGTTAGGGAATTGGTTTAGGTTGTTATGAAGGTTTATTAAAATGGTTATGGTTAAGTGGAAGTTAGTTAGGGTTGTTAGGATTTGGTGGAGATTAGTTGAGGTTGTTAGGGTTTAACAAAGAATAGTTGAGGTGATTAGGGTTTAATGGAGTTTAGTTAAGGTTGTTAGGATAGTTTGATTTAGTGGAGATTAGTTAGATTGAGTGGAAGTTAGTTAGGGTTGTTAGGTTGAGTGGAGGTTAGTTAGGCTAAGTGGAAGTTAGTTAGGGTTGTTAGATTTTGTTGAGATTATTTAGGTTGAGTGGGATTTAGTTAGGGTTGTTAGATTTAGAGGAGATTACTTAGGTTGAGTGGAAGTTAGTTAGGGTTGTTAGATTTAGTAGAGATTAGTTAGATTGTGTGGAGGTTGGTTAGAGTAGTTATGATTGAGTGGAGGTTAATTAGAGTTGTTAGGGTTGAGTGGGAGTTAGTTAGAATAGTTTTGATTGAGTGGAGGTTAGTTAGGGTTGAGTGGGAGTTAGTTTGGGTAGTTTAGGGTTAAGTTAGTTTGACACCTAGGCCTGATTATCCATTTTAATTGTAAACCATGTAATTAATTGTAATATTGCATAAATCGTTTATTAATGGATAATCTGTTGTTTCTTGTGATTGTAAGGATTTAGTTTGTTTTTTGCACACTTGGTTGTGATTTGGGACCAATGTGGAGTCCAATTTGAGGATGCACGGTTGCCTCGGTTCACGTGCTTGACTTTCCCTCTTTCTTTTCTTTCTTTCTTTTTTTCTCTCTCCCTCACGAACCACACCATCCTTGTCTTCTTCTTCCCCTTCCCCGCCTTGTGCCACCACGAGACGGCGGCCCGTGCCTCCCTGTCTCTTTCGATGTGATGGTGGCCCGTGCCATGTGGGAGGAGGAGGAGATAAGAGGAAGGCGGCAACAATGGGAGGAAGCCGGGAGAGAAAGAAGGAAGATGAGAAACATTGCACGAGCGAGAGGGTGAAGGAACGTCGTCGGAGCTAGAGGAGGAGAAGGAAGAGCTGAGCTGTGCGCCACCACCATGGGTCACTAAGGTCCTGTCGGAGTGTCATGTGGTTGCCGGAGTACCATTGGAGGTACGCAGTCTCTCTCCCTCCCCTCTGTTCTTCTCTTACTGCATGCCATGTTAAGTGCATGAAAAATGGTGTAAAATGCTTGTAAAATTGTAGAAAAATAGTGGAATTGATGAGAATGAGTTGAATAGCATGATAACATAGATATCATGTAGTTAGGATGGAAATTTGTAGGGTTATACGTGATTTAGGGATGAAAGCTACAGTAGTCGTTTTTGAGCTTCACCCCTTTGTAATTTTCGTATGAATTGCATAGTTGATGGATTGATGAATGGTTTGAGGGGTTTTGAAGTAGACTCAAGGGTCTACACCCCATGATTTACTTTTATTTTATGATGCTTGTTTGAGGGGTCTGTCAGAGGCTCCCAGTTCCAATGAATTCTTGTCAGATTAAGCCAAGATACTTGGTTTCGGTAGGCTGAAATCACTCGGTCAACCGAAATAGGGTGTTTTGGTATACCAAAAATGTTCAGTATACCGAACCAAAGATTTTCGATATACCGAACCTGGCTTCGGTCTACCGATTTTGCCTTAGCCCTGATACATATACATGTGAATACAAAATGAAAATAAATGGTTTTAATTGGACGATGAACATTTGTTAATGGTGTTTTCCCTATGTAAATGACAAGGAGGAATATGGAACCCAAATAAGTAAGTATGGAAGTGGTTTTGGGTTTAAAACTCTAAAAATGAATGAAAGTGATTAAATGTGTGTTTTTTGGGCATGAGACCCAATTTATGATTTTAAAACATGGTTTTAAATGAATTGAGTTGGGACCCCAGTAGAGGGTCATGTGTTGCTTGGAATAAGTTCCTGCAATAAAAAGAATGAGATGAAAATGGCTTTGAAAAGGAAAACTTAAAGAGTTTTAAAAATAAAACACAAGTAATGTGTTAAGAAACCACGAGGATTGCACTACAAGAAAAATTAGATTTTGCGAGGACAACTAGCGAGGACTTAGTGAGGACATGTCCTTGTAATAATATAACGAGGACATATAGCTGGGAGTTTGCAAGGAAATGTCCTCGCAATACCATAGCGACTTTTTTGCGAGGAATTTTTTCTCGCAATGTCCTCGCTTGAATTTAGCGACTACATAGCGAGGAAATATCCTCGTTAATGTCCTCGCTAATTCAGGTATAAAATACCTCGACGAAGGTCGTTCTGCCCCTTTCTTTCTTAACCTAAAATCTCCTCCGTTCGCGTCTTTTCCGCCTCCTCCTGTGCCGCATCCTCCTCCCGCTTGTCGACGGTGCTCCTCCTGCGTCGCATCCTCCTCCCGCCTGTCGATGGTGCTCCTCCTGCGCCGCATCCTCCTCCCGCCTGTCGACGGTGCTCCTCCTGCGCTTCATCCTCCTCCCGCCTGTCAACGGTGCTCCTCCTGCACCGCATCCTCCTCCCGCCTGTCAACAGTGCTCCTCCTGCGCCGCATCCTCCTCCCGCCTGTCGACGATGCTCCTCTAGGTACCACTGTATACACGATCTATGTAAATATTTGCTGGATGAGGGCTGAAGAAGCTCTATGATAAACAGTATTATCATAGACGGCAGAAAATACTCGTTCAAGCTCTATGATAAACAGTATTCCAGTCCTTGTCTTTTGATAAGATCTGTTTAGAATTCAACAGTGGTTGTTCCATGAATACGTTATGCATATACTTTCAAATTTATATAATTTTACCTGTTTTCTGTGGTGATTAATGTAATAAATATGCTAGAGTTTTCACATA
>JAMKQA010012439.1:0-23330 GCA_024699735.1 Posidonia australis
AGGGTTTTTGGATTAATTAAGGTTTTGAATTTTTATTAATTGGGATTTTTGTGTTTATTTGGATTTTTTGGGCTTAATCAGGGTTTTTGGATTAATTAAGGTTTTGAATTTTTATTAATTAAGGTTTTCAATGGATTTTCACTTTAATTAGGGTTTTTAAATTTTGATTAATTAGGGTTTTATTGAATTTTAAGTTGATTTAAGTGGATTTTAGGTGGATTAGGGTTTATAGTTGGATTTTTAATTGGATTTAATTGGATTTTGTTTGATTAGGGTTCTTGTTAGGGTTTTGTTGGATTTTAGGTAGATTTTAGCTGAAATAAGTGTTTTATTTGTTTTTTAGAGGATTTTAATGGGGTAGTGTTTTACTAGGTCAAGTGAGTTAGTGTGGATCTGATTGGGACCTATGTGGACTAGGATTTTGGTGGTCGCGACCGGAGCATCAATCGGAGGAGCCTGCTACCAAATAAGCTCAAAATCGGGGTGTCAATACTTGCAAATGGACCAAATCCTAACACGATTCTAAAAACCCTAAAAACCATAGAAAAACCCTAAAAAACTAAACAAAACCATTAAACCCTAATCCAAATCTTAAACCCTAGGTTAAGACCGAAATTAAATTCAAAACCTTAATCCAAGCCCTAAACCCTAAAATACAAAACAAAACCATAAAACCCTAGAAAACCCTAAAAATCGTAAAAAAACCAAGGAAAACCTTTAAAAAAACCAAACAAAGTCATAAAATGCTAAATAAACCATAAAAACCTAAAAAAAACCCTCAAAAAACCCTAAAAAACAAATAAAACCAAAAAAACCAAATAAAACCCTAAAAACCAAACAAAACCCTAAAAATCAAACAAAACCCTAAAAAGTCCTAAAAACCCTAAAAAACCCAAATAAAACCATAAAACCCTAAATAAACCATTATTGGGTTAATTCTATCTCTTGATCTAAGATTTGGGTGTTCTAGAAGAAGTCCCTCTCTCTAACAATTATTGAGGATCTGATCAAGCCTCTACATTTGTTGTTCATGACATTTCAGGGTAGATTGGTCAGTTTACATGTGTTTATGCATCGTGTGATAGGTATAAAAGAAGAGACTTGTGGGTGGATCTGCTTAACGTGGGAGCTGCCACCACGAAACCTTGGTTTCTGGGAGGAGACTGGAATTGTGCTCTTAATTCTATTGAGTTTATTGGTAGATAGGATTTTGACTGTTCTAGTGCTGATGACTTTGGAGACTTTATCCAGTTTACAGGCCTTGGGGAACCACACCACTCTGGTAACCTCTTATCCTGGTGTAACAATCAACAAGGTATTAACTAGATCTACAAAAGGTTGGACAGGGTTTTAGGGAATGCTGAATGGTTGGAGTTGGTATCGCATTCTGTTTTGTACCTGGATAGAGTCTTCTCTGATCATGCCCCTATGTTGATCTCTACTCAAGCACCTTGGGCTGGTGGTCCTAGCCCGTTTAAGTTCGAGTCTATGTGGGTTGAACATCCTGAGTTCTTGGATTTTGTGAGAGACAAATGGAATTATGTTGTTTCTTCCTCCCCTTTGTTTAATTTAAGCTTGAAACTTAAGGGGCTCAAATAGAACCTGAAATGGTGGAACAAGCATATTTTTGGGAATGTTACTCAGAGAAACGACCATCTACTTTCTAAGATGTCTAGTCTGGATATGTATCTTCAGGAGGTATGGGATGAGAATGTCTAGGAGCAATACATGTCCACTAAAAAAGAGTATATGGAGAATGAAAGGAAGTTGGAAATTTTCTTAAACAGAAAGCTAGGGTTCAGTGGTTGTTGGTGGGAGACAAGAATAGCAAGTATTTCCATTCTATTCTTCAAGATAGACGTAGAAGCAATGTTTTTTCTAACTTACTGGATGCTTGTCACAAGGACAAACCAAAGATGTTGCAGATGGGGAGGATGTTTTTCATGAATCTTCTTCAGGAGGAAGGATGTTTTCTTAATCCAACACTTTTGGAAGTCATTCCACCTACGTTGAGGTCAAAGGAGAACATGATATTCAAATCCATTCCTTCCAATGAAGAGAGTGAGAAGATCATCTTCTCTATGGAGCCTGAAAGCTCACCCGGCCCTGATGGATTTACTGTATTCTTCTTCACTTCTTGTTGGGATATTGTAGGGAAAGATTTGGTTGAGGCTGTTCAGGCTTTCTTCAATGGGAGTCCTCTTCCTAGATGTTGGAAAGCCATTTTTTTTTAACTTTAATTCCGAAAAAAGACCAAGTCTGTGATTTTTCAGACTTTAGACCAATTAGTCTTTGCAATGTTTGCTATAAAGTGATTCCGAAGATATTGGTAGACAAGCTGAACTCTTTTTTGCCCAAGCTTATATCTCCAGAGCAATGGGCTTTTGTAAGTGGAAGACTTATTCATGAAAACCTTGCCTTAACCCAAGAACTCATTCAACACATTGACCATGGCAAAGAGGGCGGTAATGTTGTGCTGAACATTGATATGGAGAAAGCCTATGATAGGCTCAATTGGGAATTCTTATTTGGGGTGCTAAGCAAGTTTGTCTTTGACGAGGAGACTCTGAGTCTAATCAAGCAATGTGTGATTGCTAATTCTTATTCTGTGATTGTTGATGGCTCTTCCATGGAGTTCTTCATGGGGTCTCGAGGGCTGAGACAAGGTGACCCTATCTCACTGCTCTTTTTGTATTGACTGAGGAGGTGCTGAGTAGGGGCATATCCAGATTGCAAGAGAATGGTAGCATTCTTCCTTATTTTGTGCAAAAGGACTGCCCTATTGTCACTCATTCCCTTTTCGCAGATGACACCTTGGTTTTCCTGAATGGGAGAAAGAAGTCTGTGATGGCCATTATGGAATTCTTGCTTGAGTATCATATAGCTTCAGGGCAGAAGATTAATCCAACCAAAAGCTTTTTCCTGGTATCGCAGAACTTAGATAATTCCAGAGTTAAGATGATTCAACAGTTAACTACGTTCCCTAGAGGGTCTCTTCCATTTACCTATCTTGGATGTCCAATATTTAAAGGCAGGAGTAAACAAATCTATTTCGAGGGATTGGTGAATATGATCATGCAGAGGGTCAAGGGGTGGAATGCCAAATTCTTATCCCCTGGAGGCAAAATCTTTCTGATTAAACATGTGCTGTCTAGTATTCCTATCCACATGCTTTCCATTTTCGATATCCCTGTGGTGGTCCTTGATCGACTGAATTGGATTTTTGCCAATTTCCTTTGGGGAGATCAGGAAGGCAATCACAAGAGACACTGGGTGTCTTGGAACATAGTATGCTCTACTTTTGAAGAGGGTGGTTTGGGGATGAGAAATCTTAAGGATGTTATGCTTGCTCTTCGTATGAAGTTGGCTTGGAGGGTGAAAACCGGTAATTCTCTTTGGGCAGTCTTTACGAGGGAGAGATTTGGTGAGATGGCTGAGGAACCTTCTCTTGTTAAAGGTCCTCCTAGATGGAAAAGAATACAGGAGGCCTGGATTGCTATGAGGGAACACATCCAATGGTCTATTGGTCAAGGAAGGGTTAGCTTTTGGTTTGACATTTGGTCAAATCTTGGGGTCCTTGCTGAGATTACGGATACCCATATTCTGAACCCAGCCCTTACTGTAAGGGAGGCTTTCCAGGATTTCTCTTTCATATTTAATATTCGGCTTCCTTATGATATTCTATATGGTATCCTGGATCTCCAGATTGATATAAATGAGGAAGAAGACTCTATGATCTGGGATCTTAATGTGGATGGCTCGTTCACGGTCAAGTCTGCGTGGGATTTATGTAGGGTCAAGAAAGATCCTGTGTGGTGGGGCTTATGTATCTGGGATGCCTTCCTACCAACCAAGGTTTCTTTTTTTCTCTGGAAACTATATTGGGGTAGACTTCCTACGGATGATAAAATTCAGGAGATGGATTTTTCTCTTTCGTCCAAATGTGTTTGTTGCAAATCCGATCAACAAACTGAAAATGCTTGTCATCTATTCTTTGAAGGCGAATGGGCCTCCATATGTTGGAAATGGTTTGCTAGTTGCTTTCAGTTGGGCATTTTGTCAGAATACTCTTTTTTCGAATGGTTACACAAACGTTTTACCAAGAGAAGTAAAGAGTCCTTCCCTCAGAAATTCCAACGCTTAATGGAAGATGTTGTGCTCTAGGAACTATGGAAAGCCTGGTGCTCGAATAGATACAGGGGTAAAGTTCTTTCTGTCTATCAGGTTCTTTTGAACATCCGTGGATGGACGACAAACTTTGGCTCTCTGCTGAAGAACCTTAAGTGTATGAATGAGAAGGAAGCTCACATTCTGCATACTTTTAATATCTCAGGGATCACCATTGTCAAGCTCTCTCACACTATTGTCCATTGGACAAAACCTCCCATTGACACTTTCAAATTAAATGTCGATGGGGCTGCTAGAGGTAGTCCTGGGGGGGGGGGTTGTGGTGTTATCAGGGATCACTGTGGTAGGTTCATTGCTGCATTTACTAATTGTTATGGTAGATGTACTAATATGGTGGCGGAATTCAAAGCTTTGAAGGATGGCTTGGCGTTGTACTTGCAGCTGGGGCTTGAGCTGTCTAACCTAGTTATTGAATCAGACTCGAAGATCCTTGTGAACATGCTTCAGGTGGGTCATTGTTTCGACTGGAGGCTTCGGAATAAGTGGAGGGGAGTCACTAACCTGGTGAAGCAAACAAGATCTATTTCTCACACATTCCGGGAGGCAAATGCTTTAGCTGATTTTCTGGCTAACATCGGAGTTGACTCTCAACAGTTCAAGAGAACGTGCAATTTATTCGAGCTTCCGAAACTTGTCAATGGGATTCTATGCTTGGAAAAGGGTGGCTTGCCCTACCTCCGCATCAGACGCAAATAGTCTTCCCATTTTGTTTTGTTTGGTCATGTGCTTGGACTCTTTGGACTGGATGGCTTTAGTTTTTGGGGTGGGCATGTTTTGTAATCGGGCTCTTCTTTTGTTCCGTTCTATGGGGCATTGGTTGATGGCTTCCCTACTTGTAATTCTGATCTTTATGATCTCTATTTATAAATTCTAGGGTCACCTGGGGCTTGATAATTTCCAGGACCAAAAAAATAAAATAAAAAATAAACCATTAAGACATTAACAAACCCTAAAAAATCCTAATAAACCCTAAAACCTGGGTTAAACTCTAATCTAAACCTAGACCAAATTCAAAACCCTAATCCAAATCTTAAATCCTAGGTTAAGACCTAAACCAAATTCAAAACCCTAATCCAAACGCTAACCTAGGTCAAATCCTAAACCTAGGTCAAACCCTAAATAATAAGTCAAACCCTAAGTCATAAGTCAAACCCTAACCACCTTAACCACTTCCCACTTCACTCCAACAAACTTAACCACTTCCCACTTCACTCCAACCACTATAACTACTTCTCACTTCTTCTTAACCACCTTAACCACTTCTCACCTCTTCTTAACCACCTTAACCACTTCCCACTTCACTCTAACCACCTTAACTACTTCCCACCTCTTCTTAACCACCTTCCACTCTAACCATAACAACTAACTAAGCCATTTGGAAGCCTATAAATAGCCCCATTTGCAAGTGAAAAGGGGATTTTGGAAAATTTGAGAGAGGAGCCTCCCAAAGCTTTTTCCCCCAAGCAGAGCCACCAGAGTGATCTTGGAGCAAGGAGGAAGTTTGTGGAGGAGAGAATTCAAAGTTTCCAATCACCTCCGACGAGCTCCAGCGGTCTTCGGTGAGCTCTGATGGCCAAGCTCACTACCATACCAGGTACGCCCTCCACAAGCCTCAATTCGTCTTCATTTTAGCTTCTCTGGCCTCCCTCCATCTTCCCCAAGTGATTCCAGATGTGCTAGAGGCTTTCTCTGGCTAGAATCAAAGTTTTTAGCCTTGCCAGAGTCGTTTTTCGGTGACCTAGGTGGGGGGATGAATCTACTACTCAGATCGTGCCCCAAAGCATGCGATCTTCCTGCCCTGGTCTCCCTCAAGCTCTTTTGACCCTCTACACGCTGTTTCGCTGCCTCCCTGAGTCTCCACTAGAAGCTCGCTGGAATCGCGGCATCTCACCATTTCCGAGGAAGAAGACTGAACACAGCGACTGATCGCGTGCCTTCAACCCTGCCGTGCCTCTCCAAGCATCCAGAAACACTCCACGACGTTCCCCCAGCACTCCAGAGCCATTGAAGCCAAGCCACGAGCCCTGGATCACCTTCACAGTCGAGCTTGCCGGAGTTGGATCGCATTGACGGTGAGCAAGGTCCGAGGATGGGAGGAGTGTCCCATTCTTGCTTCTGGAAGAGGGGAAATGTTCCGCACCGCACCTCTGAGCTTCCTGGACCCTTAAGCGATGCGCCACGGCCCCCCAGCAGCCTTCTTCTTCTCCAGCGTCGTCACCAGAGTGCCACGACGGCGACAGAGGTGGGAGGCCCACTCCAGCCATTGAATCCTCGATCAAGACCATTGGATCTTTCTTTTTCCTCCTCTTCTTCCTCCACGTGAGGTCTGATCTTAGATCAAGTCATGGGATAGCCTGTGAGAGTCACTCTGGCAGTCGTCAATGGTGGAGTTCCGTCGCCGCCGGTCGTCGATCCCTTTTTCTTTTAAAAATAAAAAAATAAGTTTTCTTTTAATAAAACTTTTGAACTTTTTGTTCTCTTACAGATAGGTCCTTTTCTTACAAGTAGGTCCTTTTTTCTTACAATTAGCTCCTTACATATTTTTTAAATCGTTTGAATAAAGTTTGATTTGAAAATATTGCAATGTGCCCCCTGAGCTTTCTTAATAATGTTTTCCAGACTTAAAAGTTTGACAAAAACCCTCAGAATTTCTTTTCATGCATTAAAGGCCAACATTTTTTGCATTGAAACCCCTGAGCTTCATTAAAAAAACCCTAAATGCATATTTCTCTGATTAAATTGCATTTAAACCCTAGAGCTTCATTAAAATAACCCTGAATGCATATTTCTCTGTCTAAATTGCAAATTAAACCCTAAGAATCCAAATATTTGCTCAAATGTGACTTAAATTGCATTTTAGCCCCTAAACTTTACTGATTTCACACTGAATGCATGGTTTCAAGGGTAAATTTACATGTCAGTCCCTAAAACTTTCTATTTTCAAACTTGGATTCTTTTTCTTGCATATTTTACCCTGAATTTCCATAGAATTGCATTAAATACATGTTTTAATGGAAAAATTGCATTTTGAACCATAGGAATCTTCAATTTGACCAAAAATGCCCAGTGTTGCACATTTGACCCCAGATTTCTTCAAAATTACATGAAATGTGTTTTTCTATGTATTTTTGATGATTTAGCTTCAGAATTTCAGTTGTCATTTAGAATTTGGGATTTTTGCACAAAGGTCCTTGGAATTCACATTTTTACACTCTTACATGCATTTTGCACATTTTGTTGCACTTTTTCATGTTTATTTTCTTGTGCCTTCTTCCTTTCAGCGTGCATTCATTTCAAACTCATTTCAAGCTTGATTTTCCCATCATTTTCTAGATTTCTTTCGACTTTCGCGATTTTGACTTGATTTGTCTTGCCGTCGCATGAGGACGTACATTAACAGGCTTAACAATGCCGACATTGTCTCGAATGAGGATTATTTTCCCCAATTTGATTTTCTCGGATTTCTTCAAGTTTCCGCTGATTTGCGTGATGCTTTCGGAGAGTTTCTCGATTTTCACGATTTTCCCCATCGCCCACGGGCGTATAGTAAAGCGGCATTCTCAATGCCTACATTTGTCCCTTGGATTAACTTTTTCCCTTTTATTCATTTCTTCTCTTTGATTTGGCATGTTTTCTAGTCATCTTCAGTATATACATTCATAATAAGCTAGCACACATCCAATTGACCATTTAGCAAGTAGGAAACCTAGAAAGATCGAGTTCTTCGGGCACATGGGGGTGCCTAACTCCTTCCCCATGCATAACAAGAATCCTTACCCTTTCTCTGGCCCGCATTGATTTATGCATTACATCCATTAGGCATGGAGAATACATCTTTTCATCATCTTGTTTTCTTTCTGTTTTTCCTTTGTGTTTGGTTTTTCTCGTCTTTCCATTAAAAGACTAGGTGACGACTCCTTTCCATATCCTTTCTTATCTTTCCTTGGTGTTTCCGAGTCTAGTCTTCTTCTCTAGATTCACCATGTTCGCCGTGACCGTATCAGAACTCCTCATGTGCTTCCACGCACCGTAAGGAGAGCTGTGTAGGGTTCCACCGTCATGATCACATATAGCCAACAAGAGGACATGACATAGATTGCTGGAGGCAGAGTTATATTTTAAAAACTTTATAAAATTATTTGAGAAAGAAAATAAATATCATCCATTGACAAAACAATATGAAAGATAATGATTGTCGGTAGGTTAAGCATGTTCAAACAAAGGCTTAACAATACACCTGTGATAGTGGAGTTAAGGAAACACTTAATAGTATATTTAAAAGAAAAATTACAAGTGGTAGAAAAGGGCTTAAACACATAAGAATGGAAGAACCCAAGATAGAGCTTAGCAGAAAAGAAGGATTCATAAGATTAAGTTGACACTTTTTGTTGTGGGTCGGTATGGATCATAAAGTGAATCCCATGTTTGCCACGAAGTTTTAGACAGTGAGGTCAAGTTTATTTTGATAATTTACATCTTTGCAACCATCAGTTTTGACACACAAATTTAATTGTAGTAAATTGGTTAAAATAGAAGGTCAGTCATGCCACAAATCTGGGTAGTTTCTATTTCAGCCAATCACTTCCACTGAATCTGTGACAAATGTGGTACTGTTTTAAAACTTGAGTCAGTTCAGTTAAAACATGAACCTACAAAACCATTGGATCAATGTATCAATCTGGCCTATTTACAAAGGGAAAAGAAATAGCATGTGTTTAATGAACCATATGAAGCAAAATTAGCAATTCCTAAATATAATTTACTGAAACAAAACAAATGCAAATAAAACATTATATAAGGTGAAGAGAACCTAATTTTTACTGAAACAATAGCATGTGTTTAGAACCTAATTTTTTCTTATTGGGAACCTTATGAATCAAATATTTCATAGTAGTTAGGACCCATTTACTGAATAAGGTAGGAAACCATCTAGCGAAAACACTGCTAAATGTTGAATACATTCATTCTATAGCATGTGATAAAATCTCCCAATATTTTATCTACAATTGGACTTACAATCTTGAAGCTCGATCATGCACAAAAATTATACAGCCATATAAGCATTGAAAATGCTTCGAAGTGCTCTATATCTGAGGTGAGTTAATAATGTTACACCAACATCGATCACCATAAATAAGGAAAGACAGCAGTTTACACTTTTTAAGATAGAGCAGCAATGGAAATTATAAAATTATATATTGGAAACCAAAACAATCTAGTTGTTTAGGATATAAATGTATAGGAAGTCATGTCGCACTAGGGTGGACCACGATTGCAAATTTCAATTTGTTTGGGAACATTAGCCCTCTCAAAATATGAAGCAAATAAGACCATCAGAAACATGGTAAAAATAGGAAAGCTATTAAATCTACTGAAAGGTTGAGGCTATATGATTATGAAAACAATTCAAATCCAATACTACTTAGATTTACTATAGTAACATGTCCATAAGAGTAATGACATAATGATTTCTATGTAATGATGCAGACTCCATTGTTAGATATCCTCATGTTTGGCTGCTATTCGACTCATGATAATGTTAGGCACAATACAAATTGCTTATCAAATGGAAGATAACATCAAGAGAAAGGCCAAAACAAGAGGCAATAGACCAAGTACATGGAAAAATCGATGGACAAACATTGATATCGAAACATGCATAAAGCTGTATCAACTGCAATATTCTAGGAAAAACGAAAATATATGCTTAGAGGACAAGTAATCCAAGAATCATATTGCATTAGATTATTAGGCTATCATATTACATGATCCGTTCAGTAACTTATCCCATTTTTTGTTTAAAATGTTTTAAAAAAACACACACACACTAAGCTTCCAAAGTGATTAATAATTTTATAGATATTGGTAGTTAAGGCTCAATTGAAAAATTTTAATATCCCAACCATGTCCAAAATGTTCCAAACTATTTTTAAAATCCACCCAAGAGATTAAGATACTGGCAGTTATGATCTCATAGAGGTAATATAGATTATTTAGAGTAGTTTATAAAAAAACAATATTCCATCAAATACTCCACCAAATGTTTAAAAAAACATCAATTTAAATAGATTGCACTCCACCAAATGTTTAACAAAACACCAAATATTTCATGTGAAAGAGGAATGGGGTGCAATGCATATAACAAAAGCTGGACTGTAAATGAAAACAACTACCAAGCCAATATCCTCTACATAGTGTGAATATTTTAATAAAAAAAAATCAATTTAAATAGACTGCACTAACAAACTAGATATGATATGTGGAAAATAAGCTACTACATCAAAAAAATTATTGGATCATGTTCAGCAATCATATAGCAATTTGAAGAAAAAAGAGATTGAATCATGCAATCTATATATAAATTAGATAATATAGAAAATAAATTAATTTAATCTAAAATATATATGATTCCATTACCGTCAATATTGCCCAAGTATCCAAATAGACTGGCCCATCTATATCAACAACATTCTTATTGATAGGAAAGTACCTCCCATTCTTTGCATGCAAGGCTATCTTAGCATTTAACTTTGACCCACCAATTCCTATAGGCATTCCATTTGGATTCCACTCAACAACCCAATATTGTCTAGGAGGTGGCTTTTGATGTTTCCCACATGTCTTCCCATGAACCTTTCTTGAGACATATGTCAATCCTATACAAATCACTATATCAATAAGATGAATGAAGTGATAAATGGAAATAATCTTGCTTTGTGTGTAAAAGGTTAAGAATCATACCAGAAAGGTGAGGTGTATTGTGATTTCCTGTCGTAGGCAAACCCATGTCCATAGCAGCTTGAGGAAGTGGTTCACGATAAAGAGGAGAAGGAGTTGTCTCGGATCCAATAGAAGTTGGATTGAAGGATGCTCGAGGAAGGGATTTTTGAGGTGCAAAGACATCTAGATTAGATGAAGTAGGATTAATTGTACCAAGAGTAGAGACACTTGAACTAAAGTAGGACTACTTGTACCAAGTGTAGTGGAGACACTTGAATTGGTTAAAGTAGGATTACTTGTACCATGAGAAGTGGAGACACTTGGACTGGGTAAAGTAGGACTACTTGTACCACGGGAAGTGAAGACACTTGATTTCGGTAAGGTAGGATTACTTGTACTAAAGGGAATGGAAACACTTGGAATGGGTAAAGTAGGACTACATGTACCAAAAGGAGTAGAAACACTTGTACTTGGTAAAGTAAGACTACTTGTACCAATGGGGGTGGAAACATTTGGGCTCAATGGAGGAAAACTTGAACTAAGGGTTGTACTTCGACTTAGTTCAGAATGAATTGTTGTAGTTTGATCAAAGGGGGCATGATTTCCAACTGAAGTTAAGCCCATTTCAAGTATATGCCCAGGGAGGGGTACTTAATGATGATGACCCAGAGAAACACCATGGGCAAGAGCACTTGCTTTAGGTAGACCTTGAACTTGAGGTGTTTCCGCATGCACAGAAGTGATATTTGCAAACTGCTTCTTTTTCCCTTTTTCTACATTACTAGTGGCTTCTCGCTTACTTGAACTACCTACTTCTTTTGCCATGTTTGACAACTTATTTGTCTTTCTACCCATGTCAAAGTAAAACGATTAAGAAATTATTTGCAATATATAAATAACATTTCGCATAAGAGAACAAGTATATAGAAGAGATTCAAAATGATAATCATACCATAAAGAACATAAAAGAGATTCAACATGAAAACTGTAATATAGATGAATGAAAATTGTAATATAGAAGAATCAAAATAAAAAACAACATAAATATAATGAGTAGTATATGGAACAACTGGAAGAGAAAGACAAGGAAGTTACAATACCTGGAACAAAATGTCAGTTTTGATTGGAGAACTACAAAAGTCTTTGGAGGATGCACAAAATGTCAGGTGTGATCTTGAGTGGAAGTTGAGATCTCTACAAGAAGCAACAATTGCAATAACAAAAGAGCAACAGAATTGATAAGGACAGAGAAATATTTCTCTAGACATCTCAGTTGTCAGATAAAAAGTCTATTATATCTGAGTTAGATAATGGCATTAAGCAAATTGAAGATCAAATGAGGAAAGCAGAATTACGTGCAATAGTTGCCTTTCTAACATAAACTCTGTTTATCAGTATTAAACAACATAAAAGAGATTCAAAATGAAAACTGTAATATAAAAGAATTATAATACCATAAAGAAAATGTCATCAAAATAAATTTTATTCTATCTGACTCATAAAATTATAAAAACTCTTAGATACATAATAACAATTTTTTTTTGTAGCAATCAAGTATCTAATGCATTTAATCCAACCATGTTTGAAGCAATTGGGATAGTAATCCCATCTCCATCACCTCTGACCCAAGGAACTTCCTTATTATTGGAAGTTTCAAACATTATATGTTTATTAGTATTAAACTCATATTCAATGTCTGGCATATCAAACAAATCTCGTGGTGGCCTTCATACTACGATATGCCAATTGGTTTCAGTTGGATCCTTAATGTAAAAACATTGTTGCACTTGAGATGCAAGAATGAAAGGATCTTCCTCATGACGACAACGACTAAAATTAATACAAGTAAAATTGTATTGATCTTTTCTCAAACCTGACATGGTTTGTTCATCAAACCATTGGCATTTGAAGACTACAATCTGTAGTGATGGGCCATATTCTAGCTCAACAACTTCTTCTAGCTGACCATAATATGTGACTTTACCAATTGTAGGATTTTGATCTCTAGAATTACTGTAGCATGAAGTATCAGCATCCAACACCACACCACTATTTTTGTTCTATGTGTAACTTTCAAGCTCTTACAATGAAAACGGAAACCATTGATACAATATCCACCATATGTCATGACTTCAGGATATGGTCCTCGAGACAGCCAAATCACATTGTCTGCTACTTCTTCCAACCCTTGTACACGCATACGATTAACCTATCATAAATGGTATTAGAAGCTAGCATCAATGAAATAGATAACACAAATTATTTGTATTTAAAAACTTACATGTTCTCTAAACCATTC
Organism: Posidonia australis; assembly: GCA_024699735.1. Classification (NCBI taxonomy): domain Eukaryota; kingdom Viridiplantae; phylum Streptophyta; class Magnoliopsida; order Alismatales; family Posidoniaceae; genus Posidonia; species Posidonia australis. The sequence goes on from JAMKQA010012439.1 coordinate 13,208, forward strand.
CGCAAATTCATGATGATGCCTAGTCTCTAGTAGTCGTTGATTTATCCTACGTCCCTTACTTCGAATTTCATCTAAGTGCCTCCTGGAAACATATAGTAAGAATATGAAAGGATGAAAATAAATTAAAAAATCATGTCTTATATTCAACAAACTATTACCTACGATATGGCTCGATGGAATTTGTATTGAACAAAACATATCTATGGGCTTTCTCTGACAAAGAATGATCTTCACAATGCTGCTTGGCCCCACCAATTGGGGTGCCATCTCTATTCCGTGGTTCATGATTGAACATAGTCTCAACATTATGCAAGTAACATGAACAAAAAGTTAGACACCCATCTGCCAAATAACCCTCTGCTATCGAACTTTCTGGCTAACTTCGATTACGCACATAACGCTTTAAAGTGTGAAGATATCTCTCTATTAGATACATCCAACGATATTGAACTGGGCCTGTTAGCTTAGCTTCTGCTGCAAGATGGATGGGCAAATGCATCATTACTATGAAAAATGATGGTGGAAAGATCCTTTCCAATTGGCACATAGTAACTGCTATCAAATGTTCCAACCACTCAAACTCTTTAGTATCTATCACCTTTGAACATAATTGATTAAAGAAGGCACACAATTGAACTAATACTGCACAAACACTCGGATCCAAGGATTTACATAGGGCAATAGGAAGGAGTTGCTGCATTAAAAGATGACAATCATGAGACTTCAAACCTATTATCTTTTTCTCCTGAACATGAACATGCCTTGGTATATTTGTTGAATATCCATCAAGAACCTTCAATGAATGAATAACAATGCAAAACAATTCTTTTTCTTTTGAAGTCATCTGTCATGTCCCACATTTTCCATAATAATTTAAAACAAATTAAATTACAAGAATATTAAAGCCAAACAGTAAATATCTAATTACCAGGAACCTGTGTGTGTAGCTAAGAGACTCTAGACTATATGCACTACACTAATCCTCCACATGCCTGCACCTGCAAACCAAAAACATGAGAAAAAACATATGAGTGACAAAAGTCACCCAGTACGCACCCCTAGGAAAACCATAGAAAACAAAACTATTCAATTTTCGTTTTAAATTCATTTCACAAACTATTTTCTCAAAACTTCACAAACCAGGCCCACACCAGCCAAAACCACAACCAGGGCTCTATTAGCCCAAAACCACAAGCAAAGGCCCTCAATGGCCAAAACCATACACAGTGAGTCGGGAACTTCAGCGCTAGGCAACCTAACACTGACCACACGTAGTCCGCTGAGGAGTGACCACAGCGTTTTGCACTGCTACGGTGATAGCCATCCTGTGTAGGAGGGATCACCGTCCCACGATTCTCCCTTTCTGGAGAACCCTTAAAAGCCAACTCCTCCCTAGGAAGGCTGTTCTGTCTCTCAGGATGCTACCAGCTATGGGACACGTGTCCCACCCAAACTGGCCACCACAGGGTCCGTCTCCTAACAGATCCTCCACACACGGTGCTCAAGAGGGAGTGTCATACCTCCACACCCAACAACACCCGAGCCTCAGTGCTCATAGCGACAGCAGGAGTAATACCTCTCCATTATGCTACAAGACACCTCAACTTGCGGACCATAACCCTAGCCTTGAGACAACAGTCAAGGAGTCTCATAGCTCCAAGACCTGATGCCCCACAGCCTCAGGTATCTCGACCCCTGACCTCAACCAGGGAGTCGTGCCCAACCTCTCGAGAATGTCGTCACATTCCCTAGTCCCAACGACACGGACCCACACTGTCTCAGCCCACACACAGAAAACTAGGAAAACATTTTCCAAAACAAGCCAACTATTTCCTTGAAATTCATTTTCCAAAACTATTTTCATATCTTTGAAAATTCCTCCAAAACCTCAGCAAAACGGTGCATCAGGGGTCCTAGGAGACCACCATTGATGGCCCACAATTCCTCTTAATGGGGCAAAACACAGAAATCCAGAAAGCCCTCGGGAAACACATTTTATAAACACATTTGGGCCCAGAATTGGTATGCCAAAAAGCAGTGTTCTGAATGTCAAGCCGAAAGGCATGACTATGAACTCATAATGCCTGTACCATGTCCGAAAAGAAGTCTTCTGAATGTCTGAGTCTCGTATCCTCAACTGGTGATACCCTAACCTCAGATCAATCTTCGAGAACACCGATGCAGACTGCAACTGGTCGAATAGGTCATCAATGCTGGGCAAGGGATACTTGTTCTTCACCGTGATGTGGTTCAGCATCCGATAATCTATACACAGTCGGAGCGAACCATCCTTCTTGCGGACGAACAAGATAGGTGCTTCCCATGGAGACACACTCGACCTGATAAACCCCTTGTCCAGCAACTCCTGCAAATGAGTCTTGAGCTCTTGCAATTCTGCTGGTACCATGTCATAAGGAGGCTTCGACACAATACTAGAACTAGGGATCAGATCGATCGAGAACTCTACTTCCCTATGAGGTGGCATACCAGGAAAATCGTCAGGGAAGACGTTGAGATATTCACACACCACAAAGATGTTGTGAACACCCAACTCAAGAGAAGTGGAGGTAACTATACTAGCTAGATACCCCACGCAAGCCCTGACCAAAGACTTATAAGATTTCATAACTGAAATGACATGCTTAGGCTCACCTTAACACCCATCTTGCATGAAGAAAGACCCATCCTCCGGAGACCCAAAATAAACTCTCCTCTGAGCACAGTCGATCAAAGCGAACTACTGCACCAACCAATCTATGCTGAGTATCACATTGTACTCCTACATGTCCATCTCGATCAGGCTGACGTCGAACTCTCTGCCATTCAACATCAAGTAATCAGATCGCAATACCTTTATGCCGAATTGTGCTCCCCCAGTGGCGTCACCACGTTGAGATGAAAGGCCAGTCTAGCTGGTCTTTCTCATGTGAAAGACTCAAAGATAAAAGAAAAAGAACTCCCTGAGTCAAACAAAACTTTGACCATCTAGCCAACCAATATAAAAAAACTTGATGGCCAAACAAAACAACACCACACATCCATACAATTAGGCAGATGTCCAGATTACAAAGGGGTTATAACATATCTCAGAGGGTTACAGAACCAACTATTCATCCTTACCCTCAACAACATCTCCCGAAGACCCAGCGTCTGGAGTAGTAATGGTGAACACCTGTCCCTTAGTCTACTGCTGTAGCGCACTTCCTGCCTTCTTAGGTGGTTCCGAACAAGATCTCTGAACATGTCCCACCTTCCCACAATTATAGCACACCACTGGAGCTGAGGCCCGCCTAGGTTGGGGACAATATTTAGCGATGTGGCCCACCTGACCACAATTGAAGCACTGGTTCCCATCGGGAACACTAGACCCTGTCTGACTGAGGCCAGCTCCGCTAACCCCAGAAAAACTCCGCTGGCCCGTAGATGAAACACTAGACCTCGCCTTCTGCTTCATCTCAAGGCTACCCGAACTACCGACACTTGGAGGATTGGAGAAAGAGAACTGGGAGGTAAAAGAAGACTTACCCTTCTCCTTGGGACGACTCTCCAGAAACTTTTGATGCTCTGCCTCGAAGCAATAAACCATCTTAACCATGTCCTCCACAGTCTGGCACCTACAACCCATCACCTTCACTTGTAGCCCTGGGTTCAAGCTGTCAAGAAACCTCTGCGCCTGCTCCTCCTCAGACTCGTAGGCAGGAGCAAACCGTTCCAGCCAGGCGAACTCAATCTCATACTCGAGCATCGACATCGTGCCCTGCTCTAGACTCCAGAAATCTTAACGAAGCTGCTCCTTCACATGAGCGGGAAAATACTTGTCATAGAAGGCCACCAGGAAATCCTTCTACTAGATGTTAACAGTGACTGAGTCCGGGAACTTCAGCCCCCTCACAGACTTCCACCACCTATCTACCTCACCATCCAGCAGGTAGGTCACCAGCCACACCCAATGTTCCTCTGGGCACGCCATGCTCTCTAGCATCTTCACCACCTTCTCCAACCATGCCTCGCTCTCTTCAGCACTGACCTTACTCTTAAATGACGGCGGACGAAGCTTCATGAACTAGTTCAGCCGTGGGTCACCCGACGGCTCACTGGCACTAGTCTTGGTGAATGTGTGTGAGATCCCATGTGCTAAACTCCTCAGTTTTGCATGAACCGCCTTTCATCAGCCTACGTCCTCTCAAGACTCGGTCTCCTCGATAGGGGCCTTTCCCTTACAACCACAAGGAGGCATCTTCCTAGTGAAAGGTAAAGTACTTGCACCACAGACAAACCAACAACCAAAAAACCATAGCGAAAATCAGGTGTAGACTCTACCATGCATGCAAAACCTATGGAGTCTCTAAACCGGACACCTTAGGTGTAGTGCAACCTAGTGAACTTAGGACTTTGATACCAAAAACTGTCATGCCCACATTTTCCATAATAATTTAAAATAAATTAAATTATGGGAAAATTAAAATCAAACAATAAATATCTAACTACTAGGAACCAGTGTGTGTGGCTAGGAGACTCCAGACTATATGCACTACACTAACTCTTTGCATGCCTGCACCTGTAAACCAAAAACAATAGGGAAAATGTATGAGTGACAAAAGTCACCTAGTATGCACCCCAAGGAAAACCACGGAAAACAAAACTATAATCAATTTTTCTTTTAAATTCAGTTCGCAAAAAATTAAAGCCAAACAGTAAATGTCTAGCAACTAGGAAGCTATGTGTGCGGCTAGGAGACTCCAGACTATATGCACTATGCTAACTCTCTGCATCCCTGCACCTGTAAACTAAAAATACGAGGAAAAACGCACCCCAAGGAAAATCACGGAAAACAAAACTATAATCAATTTTCCTTTTAAATTCATTTCGTAAACTATTTTGTCGAAACCTCATAAACCAAGCCCACACCAACCAAAACCACAACTGGGGCTCTATTAGCCTAAAGCGACAAGCAAAGGCCCTCAATGGCCAAAACCACACACAGTTAATCGGGAAGTCCAGCACCAAGCAACCTAACTCTAGCCACACGCAGTCCGCTGAGGAGTGACCACAGCGTTCTGCATTGCCATAGTGGTGGCCACCATGTGCAGGAGCGTTCACCGTCCCGTGATTCTCCCTCTCAGGAGAACCCTTAAAAGCCAACCCATCCCTAGGAAGGTTGTCTTGTTTCTCAGGATGCTACCAGCTACGGGGCATGTGTCCCACCCACACTGGCCACCACAGGGTCCCCCTCCTCACGGCGTCCTCCCCACACGGTGATCAGGAGGAAGTGTCATACCTCCACACCCAACAACACCCGAGCCTTAGTGCTCACAATGACAATAGGAGTATTATACCTCCCCTTTATGCTACAAGACACCTCAACCCGCAGACCACAACCCTAGCCTTGAGACGACAGTCAAGGAGTCTCACACCTCCAGGACTCGATGCCCCTCAGCCTAAGGTATCTCGGCCCCTACCTCAACCAGGGAGACGCGCCCGACCACCCAAGAATGTCGTCACATTCCCTGATCCCGACGACACAGTTCCACACTGTCTCGGCCCACAAATAGAAAACCAGGAAAACATTTTCCAAAACAGGCCAACTATTTCCTTGAAATTCATTTTCCAAAACCATTTTCATATCTTTGAAAATTCTTCCAAAACCTCGACAAAACAGTGCATCAGGGGTCCTAGGAGACCACCATTGATGACCCACAATTCCTCTTAATGGGGCAAAACACAGAAATCCAGAAAGCCCTCGGGAAACACATTTTATAAACACATTTGGGCCCAGAATTGGTATGCCAAAAAATAGGTCCAGTATGTCGAAAATCCCTGGTTCGGTAGACCGATCTGGATCGATCAACTGAATCAAGTCAACGGTCAACACTCAGGCCAAATTCAGTATACCAAAAACTTGTTCGGTAGACCAAAATCTCCTGATTCGGGCGATCGTCCAAAATCAAACGACTGAATTTCGACCAGAGGACCTAATCTGACAGAAAAATGACATACCGAAATGGTTTGATATGTTGAATTCTGCGAAAAACAGAAAATGGCCCAAACCCTACAGTCTGAAATCACCGCAAATGGGACCTCCGATCGGACCCCATATACAAGCACCAAAAATCTTGCATAAAACATGAGAGATAGAGCCTCGATTCTACTCCAAATCCCAACAAACAAAACTAAAATCCATTCACGATGCATCAAGATATAAAATCACAAAGGCAGAAGGGTTAAAATGACCCAAAACACAACCACCAGCATAAATGCCCATAAATAACACAATAAATTCTCAAAAATTCTAAAACATTAAATTTAGCCTAGATTACATGCATCCTAGGCATTTCTACCATTTTACATAATTTCTACACAGTAAAATGGGGTTATGTACTTGAAACAACCTTCGGTGAACTCCAGCCGACTCCAGCGAAGTCCGGTGACCACGCACGCCCACAGCCAACCACGACCTCAGGGACGCTCCACCCAAGCTCCACACGCCACACGAGCCACCACAGCCCTCCACTGTGCTCCCTCTCTCTCTCTCTCTCTCTCTCTCTCTCTCCATCGACACGTGAGAAGAAGAAACAGGGGATGCGGGTGGAAGGAGAAAAAGAGGAAGGAGGAGTGGGGAGGAAGGAAAGGAAGGGAAAAGAAGGTGGGGAGGGGAAAGTGCGCGCGTCGAGGAGGGAGAAAAGAAGAAGGAAGAAGGGGAAGACGACGACGAGCGGTAGAGGATTGCGGTGTGGCTTATAATGCCTGCACACGTAGTAGCTGGGAGCATGCTCACCTACACGTCTCAGCCACCAGCACAGCACACAAGCACACTAACCACTCCGCCCAACCACCAGCCACAGTAACCGGCCCACTGCGTGGGCCCCACATGCACAGTGCCATAATGCAAAGTGCCAACCACGCACAGGAACATGCAAAAAGAAGCCAGCCCATGAGGCTCAAGCCCAAAAGAACAAAACCACACAATGGGCCTCGGAACAATAACACCCGTCTAGGAATAAAATTCATAAAAATATAAATAATTACAAAAATGAATTTTACGAGTGTTACATCATTGAATATAGTGCAAGAGGTAAATACATCTTGCCATTGTCACATTCTTCTTGGTGAAGTTCATTTCTGATGCCTAAATCCTTCAAATTGAGCCATGCCAATAAGTTATCCTTCGACTTGGCTTCAATATTCAATAATGTTCCTAGAAGGTTATCACACACATTTTTTTCAATATGCATGACGTCAAGATTGTGCCTCAATATGTTATCTTTCCAATAAGGCAAATCAAAGAAAATACTAATTTTTTTCCATCCATACGATAACTTTGGATCAATAACATCATCAATCTTTCTCTTACAGCTTACACCTGATTCATCAACTGTAACACCAATAAAATTCATTTTGTAATTATTTACATTTAATGAATTTCATTCCTGGACGGGTGTTATTGTTCCGAGGCTTGTTGTGTGGTTTTATGCTTTTGGGCTTGGGCCTCGTGGACCAGCTTCTATTTGCATGTCCCTGGGTGTGGTTGGCACTGTGCTTTGTGGAACTGTGCATGTGGGGCCCAGGTGTGGGGTCCATGTGGTTGAGGCTGGGTGGTTGGGTGCGAGTGGTGGCTGGCGAGGCTGGCAGTTGAGGGAGTGTTGGTGTGTGCATGGTTGACTGGTTGCATGCACACAGCCACCTACTCTTTCTATGTGGCTTTTTAAGCCCAGAGCCTCTGCCATGCACGACCCAAGCCTCCTTCTCTTCCTCGCGCACTCTCTTTGTCTTAAGCACACATCCATTCTCTTCTTCTCCCACTCATTATCTCTCCCTCCACTCACCTCTTCTCTCCCCCGTGTCTCTCTTTTTCTCTCTTCCCTTCTCTCTCACTCTCCCTCCCCTATTTCTCTCCTCCCCGCAACCTCCTCATTGTTTGGTGTGCTTGTGGGCCGACGACGGTGTGTGGTGGCTCGTGGTGGTGCGTGAAGCTTGAGTGGAGTGCTCCCAATGCCGTGGTTGTGCCGGAGTTCGCCGGAATTGGCAGGAGATCGTCGGAGTGTTTTTCAGATATACACTTCCACCTCATGTAATTGAGAGCATGAAAATGGTAGAAATTGATAAGATTGCATGAAATCTTGGTGAATTTACTTTCCTAGAATTTATTGTGATTCTATGAGAATTTATGGTGAATTTATAGGTATTTATGGCGATTGGTGAGTTTTGGCTCGTTTCAACCCTTCTGCCTTTGTGATTTTATGTCTTAATGCATGGTGAATGGATTTTAGTTTTGTTTGTTGGGATTTGGAGTAGACTCGAGGGTCTACATTTTATGTTTTGTGTAAGATTATTGGTGCTTGTTTAGGGAGTTCGATCGGAGGTCTCAGTTGGGGCGATTTCGGACTGTAGGGTTTTGGGTCATTTTCTGGGATCGCAGAATTCAGCTTACTGAAGTGAAAATAGCATACCGAATTAGTGAATTTCGGTATACCGATTTCATTAGGCATACCTTTTTTCTGTCAGTACTCTGATCTATTCGGCCTACCGAATCACCCCAGTCGACTGATCCAGTGAATTTCGACATACCGGTGCCAGAACGGCATGCCGAACCAGTGGATTTTGGCATACCGAACCTGATTTCTGGCATGCCGAATCAAGGCCTGAATATGTTTATAAAAATCTGATTTCTGATGGTTTTTTGGATTGATTTGTTTTATCCCTATATGATGGGATTGTGGACCATTAGCGGTGGTCCCCTAGGACACTTGATGAGCTGCTTTATCGAGGTTTTGAAAGAGTTTTCAAAGATATGAAAATTGTTATGGAAAATGGATTTCAAAGAAATAGTTGGCCTGTTTTGGAAAATGTTTTCCTAGTTTTCTTTGTGCAGGCCGAGACATTGTGGGACCGTGTCGTCGGGACCAGGGAATGTGACGACATTCTCGGGTGGTCGGGTGAGACTCCCTGGTTGAGGTCATGGGCTGAGATACCTGAGGCTGAGGGGCGTCATGTCCTGGAGGTATGAGACGCTCCTTGACTGTCGTCCCAAGGCTAGGGTTTTGGTCTGTGGGTTGAGGTGTCTTGTGGCATGACAGGGATGTATGATTCTCCTGCTGTCGCTGTGAGCACTGAGGCTTGGGTGTCGTCGGGTGTGGAGGTATGACACTCCCTCCTAAGCACCGTGTGTGAAGGACGCCGTGAGGAGGTGGACCCTGTGGTGGCTAGTGTGGGTGAGACACATGCGCCGTAGCTGGTAGCGTCCTAAGAGATAGGACAACCTTTCTAGGGAAGGGTTGGCTTTTGAGGGTTCTCAAGAGAGCGAGAATCGTGGGACGGTGAACACTCCTTCACGGGTGGCCATCATCATGACAATGTAGAACGCTGTGGTCGCTCCTCGATAGACTGCATGTAGCCAGAGTTAGGGTGCCTAATGTCGGGCTTCCCGACTCACTGTGTATGGTTTTGGCCATTGATTGCTTTTGCTTGTGGCTTTGGGCTAGTAGAGCCCCGATTGTTGTTTTGGTCAGTGTGAGCCTGTTTTGTGAGGTTTTGAGAAAATAATTTGCGAAATGAATTTAAAAGGAAAATTAATTATAGTTTTGTTTTTCGTGGTTTTCCTTAGGGTGCGCACTGGGTGACTTTCGTCACTCATATGTTTTTCCTCGTGTTTTTGGTTTGCAGGTGTAGGTATGCAGATGTTTAGTGTAGTGCATATAGTCTAGAGTTTCCTAGCCGCACACACAGGTTCCTAGTAGTTAGATATTTACTGTTTGGCTTTAATTTTCCCATAATTTAATTTGTTTTAAATTATTGTGGAAAATGTGGAACGTGACATCGACATAGATAACAAATTTATTGCCAAATGTGATATTCTCGTAACCATCCAACTGCTCTAGCACATCATTCCCAGAAAGTGGCTTAAGATCCCTGTAATGAATATGTCTTCCATCATATTTGTATTTGCTTTGATATATATTTGTAACTTGATGTACTCAAGGGCAATGGTGGAATTTGGGCCATGGATATAAATACCCATGGCCATCCATTCTAGGGTAAGGAGAAGAAAAACAACCAACCCTTGAAGCCCGATTTTGAGAGGGGATTCTTCTTCTCTTTTTTGTAGCAGCCACCACCATAGTGAAAC
>JAMKQA010012440.1:0-11634 GCA_024699735.1 Posidonia australis
TGAAACCTGAATTTAATCTAATCAAATCCAAAATTTAAACCAATCAAATCAAAATTGGAAATTAAATCAAATAAATCCCAAACCAAAAATCAAGAGAAAACCATTTAATCCATTTAAAACCAAGACAAACCATTTAATTAAATTTAAATCATCAAATAAAATCTTAATCAACTTAAAATATTAAAACACAAATAACCAATTCAAATCCCAAATCAAATCACAAATAATCAAATTAATCTTAAGTTTAAATCACAAAACCAAAGTAAAAATAAAAACAAAATAAGCCAAAACCCTAAGCCCTTTTCAGCCCAATAAGCTCAATAAATGTTTAAACCAGAAAACTTTAGAAAAGCAAATAATATCTCCGATGAGCTTGGCTTCCGGTGACCCCATCTTTTCCAGTGAGAACTCCGGCAGTCAATCCCGGATTTCTCGACGCGCGCCCTTCTCTTCCGTGATCTCTGAGCCTTCCTCTTCCGTGGGTGCCCTCGATCCTACGGTGCTTAACCCTTGCAAGGGAGATCGACGGAGTGGAGGAGCTCTATCGGAGTTTAGAAGGGCCTTGTTGCCGTTAAGCCTTGGGATAATCGTCGAGCCTCCCCTCCAGAAGCAGAACCCTTTTCCCTCTCGTTACCCAGAGCACGAGCAACCACCAGAATCCCTGGTTGCCACCCGGAGTCCATAGCCAGAGCAGCGCCAGGAGTCGTTTCCAGTGCCGCAGTCGACCGCCGCGTCGGAAGGGACATCTCCCACGACAGGTAACTGCTCTCCCCTCTTCTTCTTTTTCCGATTCAGTAGGCCCATAGAAGCACTTAGGCTCCCTTTAGGCTGCGACAGGGGGCTTCCCCCTTTCTTTGGCCGCCGTTGCCTTGCCGTCGGTGGTGGGTTCACCCCACCGACGAGGCCCCTCAGGGGCCTCTTCTCCACTTCTTCCCCTCTCCTTCCCTTCTTCTCCTCTCCTCCAACCTCTCCATCTCTTCCCCATCTCTCTGGACTCACGTCGCTCCGGGAGACTCACCGTCGACGCCAACCCAGCGGCCACCGCCAATCGCCGTCGAGAAGCGCAGGGGATCATCGGGCTTCCTCACGATCGCGCCTTCGATCCAGAGACCTCCGCTGCGCCTCCACAAACCCATTTGTGTCGCTCCTTCGCCGTTCGAACCACCGGAGTCCCCCAACCATCCACCGCAGCCGTCGTCGCCGACACCGAGATGGGAGGAGCACCTCCGATCACCCCGAGGCACGTCGACACCTCCCAGAGCTCCGCCGTGCCTCTCCGATGCTTCCCAACTGTCGCCGCTCCGATTGGATCGCCTGCACGCCTCCAGCCCGTCACCGTCATCTTCCCCAGCACCGGTAGAACACCTCGCCGAAGCGTGAGGTGGGGGGAAAGGTTCAGGCCTCCCCAGCACCTCCCGACACGCCGGAGACCGTCGCCATGCCTCCACGGAGCTTTCCCAGCCTCCGTGTGTCGCCCCTCGTTGTTGGATCGCCGCCGCTACGTCGCCGGAGAGGTTGGCGGAGGAGGGGTGCCGGTGGTCCTCCGGCGATCTTTGAAGAAGATCGTTTTGGGCCCAACCCCTCTTAATTCTAGATCTTTACTAATAGGTCCCTAAATGTTTACGTTTCAGTCCTTTTTTATTGCATATGGGTCCACACATTTGCATTTTAATCCCTGTAGTTTTAAAATACTTTTTATTCTTTTATTTTCTTTGTGAAATTTGTATGTGGCTTCCTAAATAATTTATCTTCTAATTCTTAACATATTAATGCATGTTTTTTTATCACCTCTAGGTCTTTGGAACATAATTTTCTTTACATTTGGGTCCTGAGTATTTGCATTTAAACCCTTGAAGCATGTTAAAATGAGTTTTCCTTATAAAATTGCATTCTGAACCCTAAAATATTTAAAAATCACACTGGCCATCCTAAAAATATAGTTTTCTTTACACTTAGGTCCTGACCTTTTACATTAAGCCCCTAGAAAATTAAAAAATGAGTTTTCACTGTGAATTTTGCATCTTGAACCCTAATAAATGTCATAATTGCACTGATCATTATAGAATCCCATTTTTATCACAATCAGACCCTGAAATTTTGCACACAAGTCCCTGACTCTATAATAAACAATTCCATTGCAGACAATTTACGTTTAGACCCTTAGATTGATTTCAAGTCCATTATTTAGGGTTTAAAATGTTTTCTTGCATATTTTAGATATTTGTCACACATTACATTGCACATTTTGCATTTAATCATAGATCCCACTTAAAAATCATGTTTTCACTGAGATTTGATCTTTAGTCTCACATTTTGGTCACATTTGCACATATGTATGAATTTTGTACTTTAGACCCTAATTTTTCAGGAAATTACCTAAGTGCAATTTTCACATCTCAGTGCCACATTAACATTGGATCCATCATTTGCATGCTAGAACGGAAATCGTGAATGTAGTTTTCATCCAGATCCTCATTCTTTTTGTGAATTTTACGTTTTAGCCCCCATGTTTGTCTTTTATTGTGTTTATGTCGTGTTATTTCTTTTCCCTTCATGTTTTCTTACAAAATAACATTTTCTAGATGTTTTGTACACATTTTAGACCATGCATCGCCCCCGTACTTGCATTTATCACATCCAGCCATGAAAATGACCAAATTATCCCTATGTCTTTAATCCATGCGTATGCATTTTAGTTTTTGCACTCAGCCTTCCTAATCCTTGTCGAAGCCATCCCTCGACACGTTTTATACATTTAGGCACTTATTTATCCTTTTCATTTAGTTTTTAACACATTTACACATCAATCCCTCTTTTTAAGTGAGTTTGTGTCTTTTCCTGTGTTTCCCTTTTCGATTTCTCTGTGTTTTCGGAACCTCTCGCCTTACATTAGATTGAACTCTATTTAATCTCGTACTTTGGGTTTTTGATTTGATTTGGATTTCTTCGCCCGAGGGCGTACATGAACTGACCGAAAGGTCCACACTGACGCGTTTGCAGTTTATCTTCTCCTTTTCGATTTTCATAACCTTTTCACGATTTCGAAGACCTGGGTTGACTCCGTTGCTCATATTTTGACATCCATTTGGTTTCCTTAAGCAATTGGTCCAATAACATCGCTATTTTATGTGATTTTTCTCACATGTCATCGTTTATCTATTTTATGTGGATTTCTTTGGAATTTTTGCATACCATCATACACATCCATCTAGCTTTGTCTAGGCATTACTATTAGCATGTTCAGAGCATGATTTAGGCTTAGCAAGTAATCATTCAGCCTTAGCAAGCGATTTAGGCTAGAAAGACTGAGTTTCTCGGGCGTACGAGGATGCCTAATACCTTCCTTGTGCGTAATAGGAATCCTTACCCATCCTCTGGTTAGTAGACATCCAGCCTTCCCATCTGCATCCCATGCATTCAATCTTTTGTGGTTTTCCTCATCTTTCCCTTAAAAGACTAGGTGGCGACTTCTTTTCTTTTATTCTATCTTGCGCCTTCGCCATCATGGCATGACTGTGATCTCCTCCCTCCGGCGCGACTCTACGTCGGACCCCGGGGTTGGCATGGTCACAGTGAGAAAGTTACTAATCAAGAAAGCTATGAAGAAAATTTTGAGGAGCACTACTAGAATATCTAGATTTAGTGAAAGCAATTCGTAAGAAACTGTTATTGAAGATTTAACGAGGACATGTCCTCACAATATCTTTGTGGAACAGTATTACTACAGTAGGCTCTCAAGTTGAAATCATTGCTTGTCTTGAATAGTATGTGCAACGGCTCGACGCCATGCGAGTTAGCTAGCACTTGTGGGAGAAAGGGAGCGTTACCGAAGATAAGGGAAAATAATAATAATTAACAACAATCAAATGACATTATTTCATGAAAATAAGAAGGTCGATGGTTCAATAAATAAAGTTTAATCACAAATAAAGTTTAATCACATCTATTAAATGTAATGTAATTTATCATTTTCCACTTATTCCATTAAATAAAGTTCAATCACAAATAGTCCGATAGTTTGAATAACCACACATCATAATTAATTTGTAATTAATTGTTTATATCTTCATTTCATATATGTCCAATAATCCTTTGCTAATTGAATGACATATCTTACCATCACATCTGTTAAAAATCTCATGGGCTACTCACCATTAGCACATATGTGATTTGCCAGTTGTTATATGACCCGCCCTTACACATCTTTAATCTCAATTTTAATTCTACCTTAATTAGACTATTGTGATGGCTTCATATAAGAATCTGTATCTTTATAATGGACATTAAATCTGAGTCAGTGGACTCATCGTTACCATATTAATTTCTCAAAAGAACTACCATATTAATGTCAAGGTGGCATTACTTTTTTATACCATTACACTTTGTAGAATTAATCTTGTGCCAAGACCAAGTCGATTATTTAAATTTCCATTTTGGAATAGGAAGTGAATGTGAATGTGAATTTTTATGATCTGCTTACAAGTTATCGAAGTGACTGGAATTTCATCACAACAATTGAGAAAACCAATTTGGATGCAAGATTTCTAGAAAAATCAGCATTACCACTACATGGTGTCCTACGTGCAGTGACTTCCATGACCATTGGATTTAAGAAAAAACAAAAAAAACAATCCACGAAGGAAGTTAGATCACGGAAACAAAAGCAAGATGACAGCACTCACACCAAATAATGTCAATACCCAAACTTATCATATGGTTTACATTGATTTATGATATTTTGATCTAGGTATGTATACACATACCTTTATAGACAATTTCCAACACTGAGTCTGAAGAAAATCCTAATAAACACTGATTCACTTTAACGGATCTTCAATTTTCTCCCTCTATAGGATTGTGTAAGGTAAGTGATACAGTCCAATAAGATATATTTATAACAAAAAACACATTTCTCTTAATATGATTAAAGAATTACTCCTTTCAATTAATATCATATTAAGGTTCCAATTAATTTGATTGCAAATCAAAACAATATCAATCATGGATATTACATTATGCCTTGTTCAGGTGCTTTCTTCAGATATTTAACAATTCTTATAACTGCTTCATAATGTTTCTTCAAAGGTTTATTGATGAATTGACTAAGCAACTATAATGGATATGAGATATCTAGCCTTGTTAAGTTTTGATATATAAGTCTTCCAATCAATCTTCTGTAAACTGGAGGGTCTTCATATAGCTGATCATCTTCTTTTGTTTCTCTAAGCTTGTGATGTTGCTCCATTGGAAAAGCAATCGACGTAGTAGAAAGAAGACTTGTATCATTCAACAAATCAAGTATATATTTCCATTGTGAAATACAAATCCCTTGAGAAGACCTTACTACTTCAATGCCTAAGAAGTACTTCAAAGGACATAAGTCCTTTGAGTGAAACTGAGAATTCAAATAGGCCTTCAATCACTATCAGATATCAATATATCATCTATATATACTAATTTTGTGATAAGACGTTCACCATTCCTCTGAGTAAAAAGGGAATAGTTAAACCTTGATTGAGTTAAACCAGCTGCAAATAATGCTTGTGATAGTTGTTTAAACTAGTTTCTAGAGGTTTGTTTCAAACCATAAAATGCTTCCATGAGTCGACAAATCATATTCTCCCCCTATCAACAATAGCCCAGAGGAGGATCCATATAAACCTCTTTGTGTAAGTTACAATGCAAGAATGTATTGTTGACATCAAACTGATGGAGTAGTCAATTTTGAGCAACAACAATGACAAGCAAATTAAGTCATCACAGTCACATGCTTAACAACTAGAGTAAAGAATTCTACATAATCAAAACCTTTAACTTGAATGTACCTTTTTGCAATCAGACGTGCCATATACTTTTTATGGTACCATCATGCTTATATTTGATTTTATAAACCCATTTACAACCAATGGGATGTTTTTTAGGAGACAATTGTACTAAATCCCATGTGTGATTAGGTTTAAGTGCTTTAAACTCTAAACTCATAGTTTCACACCATTTGGGATTAGTCTTTGCCTCAAAAAAAAAAACTATAGCTTAGGAATAGAAAATATAGTAGTAGTAAAAGCTCTATATGATTTAGACAGTAGTTTATGATATGAAACAAAATTGGACAAAAGATTAGAAATTGAAGAATTTGAACTTGGTTTGATGGAAGGACAAATTAGTTGTTCTAAATGAGCTAGTGGTTTCGAAACTCTAATAGACTTCCTAACAAGTGGTGAAGAAGGAATGGATGAATGTTCGAGATTGGAAGGAGAACCAATGTCTATAGAAGAATGAGATGGAATGGGAACAGAAATAGATGATTCATTGTTAATTGATTTAGGAGAAAGACAACCAAAATCATAACATGTATCAAGAATGACATTTGATAAGACAATAGAATCATGAAGTCCATCATAATTATCTTTAGCAAATGGAAATATAGTTCCATGAAAAACTACATCCCTACTAGTAAAAAATTTGTTGGAATTTAGGTCATACAACTTATATGCTTTTTGACCAAAAGAACATCCAATAAAGATACATTTGATGGATTTAGAATCAAATTAATGAACAACATGAGGATTCTTAGCATAAGCTAAACACCCAAAAACTCTAAAATGATAACATGAAAGTTTAGTTTTGTAAAAAATCTCATAAGGTGTTTTACGAGCAAGCAAAGGTGTAGGAATTTTGTTGATAATATAGGTTGTTGTCAAAATACAATCCCCTTGGAACCTTAGAGTCTAATTAGCATGGAATCGTAAAGCTTTTGCTACTTCAAGTAGATGTCTATGCTTTCCTTCCACCACACCATTCTATTGTAGTGTGTAAGCACAAGAATGTTCATGAATTACACCATTGGAGCTCAAAGAAGACTTGAAATCATTTGAGAAAAATTCAGTACCATTATCACTCCTAAAGTGCTGAATTTTAGAATTGAATTGAGTTTCAACCATATAAAAGAAAGATTTATGAATCATTGAAACCTTATATTTATTTTTTATTAAATGGACCCAAGTATAATGACTAAAATCATCAGCCAATGTTCGAAAATATTGAAATCTATTGTATGTGGGAATAGCAAACTTACCCCAAACATCATAATGAACAAGCTCAAATATGTGATTGGTTGATATACAACTAGAAGGAAAAGGTAACCTAGACTGTCTTACTGAAGGACAAGAGCTACAAGGAGAATCACAAGTAGACTTGAATGAAAAATTAGAAATTTTAGAAAACAAACTTTGCAATTTGGCATTAGATAGGTAACCCAACCTGTTATGCCATATTGGTTGAGAGATTACTTAGTTGATTAGCCTTGGGTATGAAGTGACATCTGCAAGGATATATAATCCATTCAAGACCTTACCTAGACTAATCGCCCTCAACAAAACACGATCTAGTATGACACAAAAATCATCAAAGAAAGTTACAACACACTTCAATTGTTTACATAGTTTTCTAATTAAAAGAAGATTGACTTTGAAGTTAGTAACAACCATGACATCTAAAGGAGTTAAAGTTGAAGCAACTGAAACATTTCCTATGGAATTGACAAGTACTATAGAGTCATTAAGTCGTTTAATTGGAATTCGAGAACTAGGTGTTTTAACAGAGGTCATTCCATTTGAAGTGCAACACATGTGGTCTGATGCTTCCATATCAATAATCCATACTAGTTCATGTATTAATGAAGTAAGATTACATAAGATAAAACCTACTGCATGTGCCATGTGTTTAGCTTCATTTGCTTTGGATAATATTGATAATAGTTATTGATATTGTTCAGACGTAATGGCTGGAAGACTTGGTGAATTTCCACTTGTAGCATTGATCACTTGTTATTCATTAGTACTAGCACTTTTCACGGATGTTGCATTCTTTCTTGGGAAAACATTGTGTAGTTTATGCCCCTGTAGAAGTCCAGTAAGCCAATTACACTACTCTATAGTATGTCCTGTTCTATCACAATGAGAGCAAATACACTTCTCTTTATGCTAAAATTCGCTCTATGAATTTGAATTGTAAGAACCTTTGTGCTTATTGTCTTTGTTCCCAAAGTTCTGTTTAAGAACATTTTGTGATTTGCTAAAAACCATGGCAACTGACTCTTATTTCACACAAGTAGACATATTCTTTGTTTCTCTTCTTGCAAAACCATAGAATACACCTTATTGAGATTGGGAATGGAATCATTTAAACCCATTGAAAGTTAAAACCTTATCTTGTTGCATCTGTTCCGTGATTATTTTCAAAGATCCGCATGTGCATTGAGGTATGACAAAATAAAATCTCAATTCATCCCATAAAGCTTTCAACTTAATAAAATAGACTCCAACACTACTGTGGTCTTGTGTAATGGAAACTATTGATTTACAGATTTCAAAGATGCGAGCACCATTACCTTGTGCAAAATGATCTTCAACATTTTTCCAAACTTATGCTGTTGTGCCTGCATACATCATTGAATCTCCAATCTCTTGATCAAGTGAATTGATTAGTTAAGAAATACTATTAGAAATTCTGTAATTTGCAACAATACCTTGCAAGGACATGTCCTCACCATAAGTTGGCAAGGACTTAGCAAGGAAAGGTCCTCGTTGAGTCCCTGTGAATGTGATCTATAACATCTAAACAAAAAAAACAACTTTACCTAGTGCTACGCCAAATCCCTCACATTAGGGCACAAGCATGACTTCTTCTTCGTTTCCTCCCTTTGGACCTCCCTTCTCCACAGTTTTATCAATATATTAAATTAATAATCATGTTAGATTTAGACAAAGTTAGTTTACCTTTTCACTATATGTATTAAGGAAGATTATCATCCTCCTTTCATGAAATTAATCAAGAAAATAATAAACAATATATACTATAGGATAAGAACAGATGCACTAGTAAAGTACCCCAAGCTTCGTGATGATTATGAGGAAGCCAAGGCGTTTCCTCTATCTTGGTGTATAGTAGACAATCTTTATATCCATTTGATGTAATTTTAAATTAAAGTATGCTACAATAGCTAATATAATTCTTATAAATGCAAATTTAGCTACCGATGAATAAATTTCTTGAAAATCAATTACTGGCTTTTGTGTATATCATTTAACAACTAATCGGACCTTATATTTGTCAATAAACCCATCAACATTTAACTTTTTCTTAAATACCTAGTTACATCTTATAGCCTTCCTATTATCAGGTAAATCACATAATTCCCAAACCTCATTCTTTTTCATTGAATCAATTTCATCATTCATGATTTTCAACCATAATTCCTTTTCATGTGATTCAATTACATCTTTATATGTTATGGGTTCTATGTGATTTTCTTCTTCCATATCAACTAACAAACATGAAGGCTCACAAGAATATAAATGATAATCATTCATCTATGAAGGTTCAAATCTCATTCTTTTGTTGCTAATAGAAACTTGCTCTTGTACATTTCTATCTATAATTTTTTCATTTCCATTTATAGGCTCATTTTGATTTCCATCCATAATTTCAATAGGTTCATTTATATTTTTCATATTAGGTTGATGTTCTCCTTGATTCCCAAGGTTTGATTCTGAGATATCATTAAAATAATCATCATTTTTTAGTATAGGTTCCTTATCATTTTCATATGGTTTCTTTTCCTTTAGATTTTTTAGAAATGTAACATCTCTATATTCAATGATCTCTTTTTTTTATGAAAAAATCTATAACCAAATGAATTTCCGCAATAGCTTATAAATCTGCATTTTAAGATTCTACAATCCAATTTATTCATTAATTGACTAGGGATAAGCACATGTGCTATAGAACCCCATTTCATTAAATGATTTAAATTAGATTTTCTTCCGGTCTACAATTCATAAGGTGTACTTAGAACAGATTTAGTGGGTATTCTATTTTGTACATAATTAATTGTAAGCACAACCTCTCCCCAAAATTCTTTAGAAAGATTAGAATGTGAAAGTATGCATCTAACGGAATTCATTAAAATTCTATTTTTCTTTTCCACCACATTATTTTATTATGGTGTATAAGGCATTGTAGTATGTTTTTTAATTCCATGCTCTACACAAAAATATTTAAATTTCTTTGAATTATATTTCCCACCCTTATCTGTTCTTAATACTTTAATATTCCTTCCAAGTTATTTTTCTACTTCCATCTTGTATCTCTTAAAACATCTCAATACTTTTGTTTTATGAGATATCAAATAAACATAAGCTTACCTGGAAAAATCATCTATAAATGTCACAAAATATTTTTTATTGTTATAAGTTTTAACACTAAGTGGACTAAAAACATCTAAATGAATTAAACCCAACAATTTATTTGACTTAATTTCTTTTCCAAAGGGTTTCTTAGTTATTTTTCCAACTAAGCAATATTGACAATTTTCTTAATTTAAATTCTTAATATCAGGTAGCATATTCAATTTAATCATTTATTCCATTTTAGATTTACTAATATGTTCTAATCTAAATGCCATAAATCACAATTAGATGATGAACACAAGCAATAATCAGAAGTAACATCAATATTATTCATTACATTTTCAACTACAAGAATGCAAAATAATTCATGTTCCGGTACATAAAAATCCATAGCAAAGACTTTCTTCTCTTTTCCAATTGATACATGCTTATTGTAAAAACGCACTTTTAAGCTATTTTTTATGAGAACAGCAATAAAGATTAGATTCCATCTCATGCTAGGAGCATAAAAAACACCCTTTAACACCATAATACTATCACCAAGATCAAGCTGGTAGGTGTCAATGCCTTCTACATCTATACAGGTATTGTTGTCCATGTAGATGTATTGTTCACCAGATTTAAATTTTATAAAAGATTTCAACCATTCTTTGTTTTTGCAATGTGTCGGATTACACTTGAATCAATTCACCAATCATTAGAGGTGGGTACCTCAACGTTATTGTATTCTTCCACACTAATGAAAATTCTTTTGTTGGATGATTCATATTCTGAGTTCTTGTCTTTATTTAGACAATTTACTCTAAAATGGCCAAATTGACCACATAGATGGCAAGACTCTCGTAGTTTCTTTCCTTGTACTTGGTTTAATTTATATTGGGCCATTTTTCTTTTCTGGCCCTTTTGATACTGTAACCATGCCATCGAGAATGGCAAAAATATATATGCCAAAGTCGGCAAAGTCACGGCAAAAAATAAAATAATGCAAATGCAGGAGTCGCCACCTAGTCTATTCGAATGGAAGACGAGGAAAACCATATAACATGAAAATCATGCAAAACAATAAAGAAAAAGTCTTCGTAAACCAAAAATGTGGGTAAGGATCCCTATTACGTACGAGGAAGGTGTTAGGCACCCTCGTACGCCCGATAAATCGGTCTTCTATTGGTTTCTCTTTTGCTTATGGAATGTCTGCTTTGCAGCCTTTGCTGTACGCCCGAGGGCGATATGCCATGCCATGCTAATGCGTGTGGTGTCTAAAATATAGGTGCATGATGTGTAGGGGTGTGTCCTAATGCTCAGAAGTATCACTTGTATTGCGGGACTAGTATTGATGCAAGAATATTGCATAATAAGATCAAAGATCTAAAATCTCGAGTGAGTTTTCATCCTTGCTTTACTACATGCCTAATGCAATCTAAAATGCATGAAAATAGTTGAAAAC
>JAMKQA010012441.1:0-26281 GCA_024699735.1 Posidonia australis
AGGATTCCATGTCACCACACCCACACTGCAGTGTCGCGGTGAACCACCCCGTACTGGAGTTCAACCGCCCCGGCTGCAGCCTCAAAATGTACCCTCACGGGTACAAGCATGGAGTACGTCCTAGGGACGCCCTGGTGCCCGAGCAACTGGGGACTCTAACCCCAGACCCGTACAACACCGGCACTGAGGGTAGTCCGAGTCTCTCATACCCCGGGTCCTACAGTACCACCATAGTCTCGAGGCTCCTACCCCGGACCGCAAACTCAGCAACCACATTTACCAAGGACACGTCCTCGACCTTTCTTGAGGTCTCACTACCTCATCAGCAAGTCCTGGTTTCATTGTGGTTCCTACTATATCCTTTAATCTCTTTAAAATCATAAGCAATTTGTCTTTTCAAAACCATTTTCCATTCATAAAGCTCTTTGCAAATCACATGCAATGTGCATCAAATCATTACCTGTGGTCTTTAAACCCACACATTCATTCATGGTCTTTGCACCACGAAATCACCCCTCACATGGGTCCATATCCATACACAGAAGCCATGCTTCAATATCTCATGGAAAACATCATTAAAAACAACATGCTTGCATGCATCATCTTACAAGTCATTTCCATGCATTCCATACATTTATCATGTATTTATCCATATTTAATCATCATTTTTATTTGCATTTTCCATACTGGCTCAGGGTCCTGATTCGGCATACCGAATTCCATTCCAGTCGACCGAAATTCCCTGATTCGGTCGACCGAAGTATTTCGGCATTCCAAATTCCTGTCAGATAAACCAATCCCCTACTAGAACGGTCGATCGAAATCATCCGGTCGTCTGAAATCCCCTAATTCGGTCGACCGAAATACTTTAGTCGTCTGAATCAGTGATCCAGGGAACCACCTTGGAGCATTTCGGCATACCGAATCCAATTTGGCATATCGAATTTCTGCGATTGTAGAAATCTCCCCGCTTTTCGCCGTTTCTTCTCCCCAAAGTGGGAGTAAGGATCGGACCCATCTAACATGCCACAAAAATTACCAATAAAACATGGGGTGTAGACCTTCAAGTCTACTCCAAAACCCCTTAAACAAAACATGAATCCATTTAGCATACTGTTCTATGGAAAATCACAAAGGCAGAAGACTCATTCAACACAACTGTAGCATGCTTCACATTAACTATCAAAATCCCATAAAATTAGCCACTAATCGGCATCATATGACCACAAACACATGATTCAACACATTCCCAACATTTCCATATTTTTCATGATTTTTAACATGATTTCCATGATTTCTCCCTCTAAACCCAACATGCATCAACTAATGGAGGATGACAGAAGGGGAAACAGTAGGGAAATGCGTACCTGGCACCAGTGAGTTCCACACGTGCTCGACGTGCTCCGGCGAGGCTCGATGCAAGCTCTCCTCAGCTCGCACAACCTCCTCTGGGCACGAAGTTCCTCTTACACGCGACTCACCCCAGACTCTCCTTCCCACGGCCTACCGTTCCCCAACACAGCCTCTGCACCTCCTCTTAACACCCCCGACGCCTACCATCCCGGAATCCCGTCGGCGTCCACCAGTTATCCGTAGCTCTGGACGAAGGGGACGGGACGAGCAGCTTCTCCCCCGCTAGGTTCACGAGATCCGGAGAAGTGGGTGTGGGTCACGGGCACCGCTGGCTCTCCTCACATGGGGGTTGGGCTCCTTTGATCAAGTCCAACCCCAAGCCCAAGTGGGTCCACCACAAGCATGGGTCCCCATGCGGAACCGACCCACTAGCCAAAGAAATCACACCGCAAGGGAGAAACCAAGGGCACAAAACACAGAGGGAGCCCACAGCCAACAAACACAAACTGGATTTACCATTAATAAACCATACAAAAATAATTACAAGAAATTCCATGGTTTATATTAAATGGAGAAAACCAAGCACCGATGTTACAGGCGAGCTCGACTACAGAGGTGATCCAGAGCTCATGGCTTGGCTTCGATGGCTCTGGTGTGCTGGGGGCGCGTCGTGGAGTGTTTCTGGATGCTTGGAGAGGCACCCGATCAGTTGCTATGTTCAGTCTTCTTCCCCAACGACAGCGAGACGACGCGATTCCGACGAGCTTCTAATGGAGACTCAGGGAGGCAGCGAAATGGAGCGCAGAGGGTCAGAAGAGCTTGAGGGAGACTAAGGGAGGAAGATCGCAGGCTCTGGGACACAATCTAAGTAGCAGATTCATCCCCCCACCTAGGTCGCTGAAAAACAGGTCCTGTGAGGCTAAAAACTCTGATTCTAGCCAGAGAAAGCCTCTAGCACGTCTGGAATCGCTCGAGGAAGATTTAAGGAGACCAGAGAAGCTAAAATGAAGAGGAATTGAGGCTTATGGAGGGCGTACCTAGTCTGGAAGTGAGCTTGGCTGTCAAAACTCGCCGGAGATGGCTGAAACCTTGATTTCTCTCCTCCTTGAGCTTCCTCCTTGCTCTAGGATCACTATGGTTGCTCTGGTTGAGAGAAAAAGCTTTGGAAGCTCTTCTCTCAAATTTTCCCAAAAAAATCCCTTTTTCACTTGCAAATGGGGCTATTTATAGGCTTCCAAATGGCTTGGTTGGTTGTTATGGTTAGAGTGGAAGGTGGTTAAGAAGACGTGGGAAGTGGTTAAGGTGTTTGGAGTGAAGTGGGAAGTGGTTAAGGTGGTTAAGAAGAGGTGGGAAGTGGTTAAGGTGGTTGGAGTGAAGTGGGAAGTGGTTAAGGTTGTTGGAGTTTGACTTATGGTTTTGGGTTTAACTTATGGTTTAGGGTTTGACCTCGGTTTAAGGCTTGGATTAGGGTTTTGAATTTTATTTAGGTCTTAACCTAGGGTTTAAGGTTTGGATTAGGGTTTAATGGTTTTGTTTAGTTTTTTAGGGTTTTATGGTTTTGTTTAGTTTTTTAGGGTTTTTAGAATCTTGTTAGGGTTTGGTCCATTTGCAAGCATATTGAAGTATCTACACTATATTTATTTATTAAACATTTTATATTGATCACACTAGGCTATTAGTTATGCATAGTCACACATGTAGGAAGGACTACGTTTGGTCTCATCAAGGATTGCCTTCTCTTATACAACAAAGAAAATTGTGAGGTGACCCTTTCTCATAATATAGGGTTTTACATCATTTAGATTAGCTCATAGTCAGCCATTTCACTCCTATGGATTCCTATCATGATAATCATACCCTTAAAAATTGTAAGGCTTGAGTGCCTTGACTTTGTTGACACCCTTACTCATGCCAAGTTGCCAATTCTTTACAATTTTTAGGCTTGAGTTTGAATTAGATGTATAATTGATATTCTTCTGCTTCTATATCTTTTTTTTTTGGTGACAGAAAGATTATGATCTAAGTGGACACAAGAATAGTTGGAATTATGTATTTAACCTTTTGAAAGAGCGTGTCAGAGGATATAGAGCACATGTGAAGGCACAATGCTATACTCCTTTTAGTGAATTCGAAGGAGAGAATCGAATGAATCTTATGCTAGCAAAATTGGATCAAAGTAAAGTTCATCCTCGACAATTCATGAACATGGTGGAAAAGTGGGACAATAAACATAATAAGGTACAATGTTTATTTTACTGGTACGTATGTAAATGAAGCTTTGAAAAGTCCATTATTTACCAATTAACATTTGAAAATAGAGCTTTACAAGAGACACATCAAGTTCCATAAAAATCAATTATGACAAGTTTATCTTTAGCTTGATTTAATACATTTAGAAAATTTCTTTAATTCAGGAAGTAGCTAAGACAGGTAAAGAAAGTCTAAAAAAGAGGACTATGAATCATATGTCTGGTTCACAAGGATTTGCACAACTTTAGTATAAAATGGTCAGTAATAATTATAATTTTTTTGTTTCTCTTATTTCTTGTTTTACTTAAATTCTTGACTATATCTTTTTTTATTTTTTAGTTGAAGGATGCTGGCAAATTACCTACAATTTTTGAAGTGATGTATAAAGCATATGGGAGTGATAATACAATCATGGTAAAGGTTTACAAATATATTTATTTGTATATTGAATACCAAATTAAATTATTTGTCTTTTTTTTTCTTTGAGTATGTTGAAATGTACAATTATGTGGCCTTGGAAATGACACAGTCAACTAATGAAAATCTCGAGAGGAATTAGAGCTAGAAGTAATATAGAAGTTTCTTGGGAATGAAAGGACAGACTATCGACGTGGAATTGGGATTGGAGCAAGTAGAACAAACACCTTAGGACGTGCTAATCGGGAACATCTAAAATTTCTTGAGGATGAACATGAAAATGACAAGGTATATACAACTTTCTAATAAATTTTTTTTTTTTAATCAATTAAATTGATGTGTCATACGTGCACTTGATTTGCCTAACATAAAGTTTATGTATTTATTTTCAGGTATTAATTGAAGATATGCGTAATTATATTCATGGAATAAATGGTTGGATGGAAATGGTATCAAGTAAAATTGGTGTTGAAAGGCCTCCTATATATAAATCTTTTTTCTCTCATGGTGATCAAGGATTAGATAATTTTGTCATCAATGGTGAAATTAATATTTGAGAGGAATTATTTTTATTAATTTCAATTATTATGTGAACCTTTCTATAGAGTTATGTTTGAACATGTGATCCTATAATTTTGAGAATATATGTTCAAGACTTGTGGTTTTAAATTATAGACTTCGTTGTGAGATACTACAAAATGATTTAATAGTATATCTGAACATGTTGATTTCTTTTGAAGTTTTTATGTGTGGGTTTTGTATAATAGTTAATAAATTAAAATTTATGTATTTTATATCATGTTTCAATCTTATAACTTGCAGGAATGATTTGTTATAACTAGAAATGATTTATTTTTTATGGAAAAAGACTTGCAATGAAAAATTCATTGCTAAAGAAAAAAAAATCATGTGTTACTTTGCAATGGAATTATTCATTGAGAGGTGACGTGGCAATTAGTCTACGGCAGCATATCCATATGTGAAATATTGATCCATGTCATTAGAATTTGGATAGACATGTGGCATGTATTTAGCAATGGATATTATGTTGCCTAGCATCTTAAAAATAGTAGTTGAAACATTAATAATTAGCAACAAAAATAATTAAAAAATCTGTTATCAATAATCTTTAGCAACTAGAGCCATTGCTACGAAGATTTGGCAACAAAATTTCCCTTACAAGTACTATTGGCAACATAACTTTGACATTTCGCAAAGAAATAATTTGTAGCGTATGTATAATTTTGTTGTAGTGGAGAAAGGAAGTAGACCCTTGAAGTTTCGGCATCTTCGAAGCTTGCAGGCTCAATCGAGGAGAGGCTTGCTATGCTAGGGTGTGTAGGTGTGAGTGCATGTGTGGCCTCCTAAGTATTGATGGCATTGGTCCCATTGTCAATCAAAGTCTGAACAACGTCTCGTAAAGTATGGCTATTATCAGTCGAGTGCCCTGAGGCCTAATGATAATTGCAATGCACACTCATGTCATTCTACTATGGAAGGAGATTTGGTGGCAGATGAGGATTTGGGAGTTACAGAATTGACACAACTTGAGGGAAACCGATGCTTAGCAGTTCACCTAGTGGAGTGAAATCACTCTTAGTGTGATGACCATGCCTCTGCTTAGGTTGTTGTCCTTGCCAAGCCGGTGCGACGTGATGCACTGGCTTGATGATAGTGTGTGTGTGTGTGTAGTGTGCGCAAAGTTAGGTGCAACTACAGGCTGATTAAGGTGTGACTTGCTCACTGCCTCGACAGGTGCAAGAGAAGGCTCAACATATGCGACAGCGAGCTTCTTGGCATAGCTAGCATTGGAGCTAATGCTATTGTTGTTGCCCTTGTTGCTATTGTTGTTGTTGCTAGAGTTGGCTAGCTTGGCGAATACAGCAAGCGTAGGGAAACTCCCACTTCGCAATGTGTTTTCCATTTGAGTGTTGGCCTGAATCAGCGATGTAAAGGTAGTGATGAACTGTATGCTAAGCAAAGCCCCAGTCGCTGGTTGTGCCCCCTTGACAATGATCTCATTAGACTCCTCTTCAAACGGCCTATCTTTGACCTGAGAGGCAAGAGTACACCAGTGACCAACATACTCCCAAAATGGCTCGTGGGGCCTCTACTAAATTGCGACAAGATTTTTGCATTTAGGGATCAAGTCGAAGTTGAAAGAGTATTGGTCCAAGAACGCTTGGCTAAGGTCATTCCAAGTCTTGATAGTGGCCATGTCAAGGGATGTAAACCATCTTAGTGTTAGCCCTGTCAGACTTTTCTAGAACAAGCGGATCAAAAGTCTCTCATCACATTGAAGCTATGCAAGGTGTCCGCAGTATGCTTTCAAATGGGTTATTAGGTAGCTGCTACTTTTGTATTTCTTGAATTCCAGGATGTAGAAATATGAAGGGAGTATCACCTCTAGAAAGTAGCAGAGGTCCAGCAATTTATGGGATTGGCGGTCCCAGCCTTGCACTTGACGAAGTGCTCTTTCTAGATTGCCTATCCTGGCAAAGACTAAAGTTGCTACTGTTGAGGTAGGTGCAATAGAGGTGGGTGCCACGTATGTTGTATGGGTTGCACATGTACGCTCCTTTGGATCCACCCTTATGCCTCCTAGTATCGAAGTGTAA
This sequence comes from Posidonia australis, assembly GCA_024699735.1. Classification (NCBI taxonomy): domain Eukaryota; kingdom Viridiplantae; phylum Streptophyta; class Magnoliopsida; order Alismatales; family Posidoniaceae; genus Posidonia; species Posidonia australis. Next base: position 6,639 of record JAMKQA010012441.1, read on the forward strand.
GGATCAACATACTTGTGCAAAGGTGTAAGGTGTAGTGATGATATGCATGTAGGGACCAGTATCTAATACAAATGGGATGAATGAATTGCATGCAATGTTGTGTATGGTGTAAGAAGCGGGAGCAATAGTAGTTGCATTGGCACGACAACGAGCAACTGGCTTGAAGGATACTGTGCTCTTGCCAAGCCAAAGGGTTGGCCACAAGATGATGGAGTTGCATATAGTGTAAAGTGTAGTGATGGTGCAGGAGGCAGAGATAACACCCCTATCACCGAAGCAATGAGGAGCTACTGGGGCGATGGTAAAGGCAGAAGTGTCATGGAGTGAGCCTGCAATGCTAAGGTGGTCTACACCAGAACCTTAGGGGTCAAAAGGGGTAGAGTGACAATAGGAGGAAAGGAAAAGGCCATGCGCTCTAGCTTCTGGGCCACAACCATCAAATGTTGGGCCTGCACAATGGAAGACCTGTCAAAAGACAAGTTAGAAGGTAGAGACATGATAGGGATGGACTCCACAACAGAAATAGCCACAACCGGCTAAACTCCTAGAGTAGGAGAGCCTAAAGGAAGGAGAGTAGATGCTAGTACCTACAAAATCTACATGGTGATCACTAGGATAGACTCAATGACTGGCTCTGGATCTACGAACGTCTTCCAACGTTGCAAAGTGGGTACAAAGTCTCCATGCACCCTGAAACAGAACACATGGATGGAAGGAGAAGTTGTTGAAGTCAAAGTAGAGGAAGGAGGGGATGAATCTAGGACCTCCTCTAGGACGACAATAGGAGGCTCGCTAGTTTGCTGGGCCATGGCTGACCATGAATAGGTAAGGATAGGGCTCTGACGAAAAGCTAGTGCACAACCTCTAGAGCGAGTTATAGTTGAAAACGACTAATAGCTCAGGATTAGAAGAGGAGGAAACCACAGGAGGCCACCCACGATAGAGACACTCGATTGCCTCACAGAGGACCTCGCACAAAGGTACCTGTAGAAATAGGCAAGAACAAATAGGTGTCAAGACTTGAACAAAGACAGAATGCAAGTTATTAAGGTGGCATGAATGGCACACAATGCAGATGAATGTCCTAAAATACACTCTCTCACCATACATGTCTCGTGTGGGGTTAACCACGTGGGACACACTCATGGGTTTAAGTTTTTACTCTGGTCAGAATGTAGGTCCCATTCCATTCCTAGCCAAAGCTTAGGCGATGAACGATGGTGTATTGGTGGCCTCAACTCCTGCAATAGCAAAGAGCTGTACCCTCTACTAACACCAACATGATCCCGAACAAGGGGAACACAATGCCATCACATCCTACGCCAAAACCATAGAACAAGTGACCAAATCTGTCCTTCTCAGACTGTGGGTGGACACAAGAGATGAGAAGATGCATGCTTCTAAAATGTTCAATCATGCGATATGCTTTAATGTGTTTTACTTGTGTTTTATTAAGGTAGATGGATTAATGAGAATTTGTCTTTAATTACACCTTATTATTTGTTTTCTGAATTTTTGTGTTTTATTTTATTAAACCGAGAGGGGAAGCAAGCATGTCTCTACTCTCCTAGGCATGGCTAGTGTGAAAGGGATAAAAAACACTAAAACACGGCATGCAAGTAAGCATACATCAAGCAAAAGGCATGAACATTGCATGTGCAAGTGTTGTGAGCATGTTGGTGAAAAGAAAACACCCAAAAGATCAAAAGTTAGGTAGCATGATATGTGCGAGCGTTGTGGTATAACAAATGTGTAAAGGAAAACACTCATCAAGTATAAGGCATGTAAGCAAGCATGATTGTGCAAACATATGGCGATAAAACATTATGCAAAAAGCAAAACGAAAGCTTGAATATTGTATCCCTAGTAGAGTCGCCAGTTCCTATGACAATGCCGACGGAACCATTTGATTCCTCCTACGAAGAAGCACATGAAGAATCACGATAAGGTCACGGTGAAGATGTTGAATATGAGGAAGAATACTTGACTCGAAATCACCAAAGAAAAGTAAAAGAATTGGATAAGGAAAGGAAATGGAGTCGCCACATAATCTTTTTAAAACCAGAAAGACGAGGAAAACCAAATGCATAAAATATGCGAGAAAATGACATAAATGAATGCAAATGAATATATGTATGCTCCGTGCCAATGGAATATAATACATTGGGCATTGCAGAATAGAGAAAGGGTAAGGACTCTTATTGCGCATGGGGAAGGTGTTAGGCACCCCCATACACCCTAGAAATCGGTCTTTTTAGGCTTTTTGCTTGCTTGTTAGTCGCCAATGTGAATGCTCATGCATGCTTGCTATGTCTAAAATGGATAAATGCCACATGCTATGCTGAAACGAATGAGATGAATGGGGTGAAAAACGATGCAAACTGATGCTCATTCATGCTATGTGAATTCTAGACCATTGGTTAAAAGATATCAACATAGTAAGCATCATTGCCATATGGATGAATGTAGATGTTAGGAAGCACCGAAGAAACCATGCGAGGCAAGTGAAGAAGTTGAAGGAAACATGCACAGATGCAAGTTGGAAAATAAATTTAGAGTGGATGCTGGGAAAACACACAAAAAAAAACAATGTAGACAATGATATGCAGATGCAGATAACATGTGATAAGCATGCAAAGACATAAAGGAAAAAACAAATAGAGAGAAACATGGTGCTCAGCTATGTAGTCTTTTCTTAACCAAGGGCTCATGCCATCAATACTCATCGGCTAAATTCGCTATGATAATCCACTTCCAGAATCCACCATCAAGAATCACCATAAAGATTTGCTTCAAGAACCTGCCACTAAGGATCGCCATCGAGGTCCGCTTGGACAGTTGCAGAACGGACTACAAGCCTCTCATTGCACCAAATGCAAATCTACCAATACATAAAAGATGCTCTATGCACGGGAAGCTAGAAGGGTGTGTGCAGAACATACCTGTATGCTCAGTTGAAGGTGAGGCTATCCGGAACGCTCTACCTGCCTACCTTATTGAAGAAGATGATTCGATCGGCAAGCTTCTCTAGGATCTTCTTCCAAAGGCTTCGGTGAGGCAATTCGGTGCTTTTGGAGGCTTGAGGGATCAAGAATAGATGCATGGGTGATAGATGGATGCATGGATGTACGGTGTCATCCTTCCTCCATCCTCACCTCACCTTGAGGATGCAAGCGAAGAAGTCAAAGGAAACATGCACAAATGCAAGTTGGAAAATAAATCAAGAGTGGATGTTGGGAAAACATAGAAAACCACACAATGTAGACAAAGATATGCAAATGCAGATAACATTTGATAAGCATGCAAAGACATGAAGGAAAAACAAAATAGAGAGAAACATGGTGCTCAGCTATGCAGCCTTTTCTGAACCAAGGGCTCATGCCATCAATACTCGTTGACTAAATTTGCTATGATAATCCACTTCTAGAATCCATCATTAAGAATCATCATAGAGATTTGCTTCAAGAACCTGCCACTGAGGATCTCCATCGAAGTTTGCTTGGACAGTTGCAGAATGGACTGCAAGCCTCTCATCGCACCAAATGCAAATCTACCAATACACGAAGGATGCTCTATGCATGTGAAGCTAGAAGGGAGTGTGCAGAACATACCTGTATGCTCAGTTGAAGGTGAGGCTATCCGAAATGCTCTACCCGCCAACCTTATCGAAGAAGAAGGTTCGATTGGCAAGCTTCTTCTAGGATCATCTTCAAAAGGCTTCGACGAGGCAATTCGTTGCTTTTAGAGGCTTGAGGGATCAAGAATAGATGCATGGGTGATAGATGGATGCATGGATGTACGGTGTCGTCTTTCCTCCATCCTCACCTCACCTCGAGGATGCAAGCGATGAAGTCAAAGAAAAAATGCAAAGATGCAAGTTGGAAAATAAATTTAGAGTGGATGCTGGGAAAACACAAAAAACCACACAATGTCGACAAAGATATGCAGATGCAGATAACATGTGATAAGCATGCAAAGACAGAAAGGAAAAACAAAATAGAGAGAAACAAGGTGCTCAGCTATGTAGTCTTTTTTGAACCAAGGGCTCATGCCATCAATACATGTTGGCTAAATTCGCTATGATAATCTGCTTCTAGAATCCACCATCAAGAATCACCATAAAGATTCGCTTGAAGAACCCGCCATTGAGGATCGCCATCGAGGTCCGCTTGGACAGTTGCAGAACGGACTGCAAGCCTCTCATCGCACCAAATGCAAATCTACAATACATGAAGGATGCTCTATGCACGGGAAGCTAGAAGGGAGTGTGTAGAAGATACCTATTGCTCAGTTGAAGGTGAGGCTATCCGGAACGCTCTGCTCGCCTACCTTATCGAAGAAGATGGTTCGATCAGCAAGCTTCTCTAGGATCTTCTTCCAAAGGCTTCAACGAGGCAATTCGATGCTTTTGGAGGCTTGAGGGATCAAGAATAGATGCATGGGTGATAGATGGATGCATGGATGTACGTGTTGTCCTTCCTCCATCATCACCTCACCTTGCCAATGCTCATGAGCTCGACTGGCCTTCTAGGCACCAACGAGCTCTGAGTAGACATCCAAGTAGGCTTGGGGAAGAGAGAGGAATGTGATGAGGTGTTGGGATGGATACGAGATCACTCACAGGCCATCAACCATCTTCGAGCACGTTGAATCCATTACCTGTGGTGTGTGCGAACAGTGGGATGCATGGATGCAGATGCAGATGTAGGCTCATACACGATGCATGCGAACAATATAGAGCAATGCAATGGGAGAAAGCAAGCTAGATTAGGTCACAGGGTACGAAACTTACCTGTGAATGTTTGTCCATCTTGGCGACTCACGACGGTAGTTGCTCCTTTGATTCGTGGCACACGATCCCGTGAAGGCGGAAGAAGATTGATTGTTGGACATTAAGGACGGTCGAGATGATCACGTGGAAGTGTTGGACGAGCTACGGGAAGATCGAGACGCTCTAAAAAATTTGTTGATCTTGCGGATGCCCAGATGGAATTCAGTCAGCCAGCGAGGATGATGATCGGATTTTCCATGGTTGGGCTTAGACTCAGGGCTAGGGATGGCCTGAGAAGGATGTGTAGAGGATGCTTGAGCTATTACAGTGGCAATGTAGTGTCATGAACGATCGAAGATAGGGTGACTGTGGAAGGATGGCAGGAAGTGTGGGTTGGGTGGCAGAAGTTGTGTATTAGTTGCTGGTGAGGTCTAGTTGAGTCAGGGAGTGCCAACTAGAGAGCTACGTGAGCTCTAGGGAGGTTTATATAGAGGGAAGAAGAGAGGGAGGTCATTCGAAAAGTTTGTTAAGGGTGGATGGTTAGGATTAAAACAAGGGATTGGACCCTACACGCTCGACGAGTCAGTCTTTCTCAGAATTTCACTCGCATGCATGGAATTGTGGGAACCATGATGCCACTTAGTGGGGCTATAGGTGATGCTAGAGAAATGAACTACAAAGCTAAGGAAACATGTCAAGCTGAAAGCTAAGTGCAATAAAATCAAGAAATATAAAACAAAACATAGGATGCAAGTGTGGTGGGACAAATGGCTAAGTCGTGCCAAGTTTCATCCTTAGAAGACACGCGCATATGCGACGCGCAAGTGACTCGCACAACCACGATGCACCATCCAGAGGTGCCATAGCTTTATGGCATCATGGCCTGATCCCAGTCATACAAGGAATGTAATGCAAATGAGTATTAAGATGCAGTGAACATATATTAGGTTGGGACTCATGCATAAGCTAGGAACCCAGAAAACCACTTCAACAGGGAACCAAGTAAAATCTCGAGGTGTGAACAAATCTGAGAGTAAAACCATGCTCAAAAAAGTAAACATGCATGGGTGAGCTAGAATAAGGAAGGGGTGGTCTAGGCTTGGTCGGGTCTGACCCCATCTAGGCCTTGTCTGATATGAGCATGTGGGGCACGCTATTAGGGTGCGTAGGTGGAACAAGGGCCAGACCTTCATCCTTCATCACCTCATCCTCGGAAAACAGGCATCACAGAGATAAAGGGAATGTCTGGGAGCTTGGGAGATCACCACGAATGGATGTGAATGCAAGGATAACATTGAAAAGCCGTGAGCTCTCCTCCCCATCCCTATCATCAACAGCAGTGCTGACCTTCCTTTTGTGAGCCTCCACAGGTGGTTTCCAGCTTGGGAGGTTGACTCGGTCGCTGTGGGGAATGAAGAAGGAGGGAGAGGGGCCATCGGACGTCTATACAAGCGCTCAAGGGCGAAGATGGTCTCACATCGATGATTGGCGTCTGCTGGTAGCAAAAAAAGACAGGATGCACAAATGGGGACAAAAATGCGGAGAAACATTATAGGAATGATGCAACAGGGGTGCTAGGTATTACTATGATGGTCCATGGAAGAATGTTGTACCTGTGGATGGCTAGGGAAGTGTCGCTGACGTCGACTGGCAGGGAGCTCATGCGAGAGGTTGAATGACGAATGCGGGACTAAGAAGGCCTGAAGGTGGCTCAGGTGTAAGCGGAGGTTTGTTGGGGAGCTTGGGATGCTCGCCGGTGGGGAGAAAAGGGTGGGTGGTCAAAGATGGGGTGTTGGGCTCGAAATCTCCGGCAAAGACTCTCTCTGGATTCTCTCCGCTCTTCTCTCGCATGATTGCCTGGTGTCTCCAGCGAAGGAGCTTGAGAGGTTTTTGGTGCATCGTCTGGTGTGGTAGGTGGCTAATGGTGTGGGTGGCCTGGTGTCAGGCATGCCAAGGAATGGCTCGCTGCCATGCTATAGAGGTGGCATGCAATGACGGGTGGCGTAGGGCATGGAAGGCTGGTGGCAGGGAATGGAAGGTTGGAAATGTCAGGCACGTCGACGGACAAATGCGCACTTCGTGCATGGCATCGCTCGAGCAAGGTAGAAGGTCGTACAACAAAAGCGACAATTTAGGAGGTGCCTGCCGTGCTGCCTTGGCCCTGAAGCGTGCTTGGGCCACGCATGTCATTGGGCCAGAGCACATGGGCTGGAGTTTTAGGTATTGGGCTTAGTTGGATGAGTAGAGTTAGGTTAATTTGAGGTTTTGGGTTGGTTTAGGTTTAAGGGTTTGGTTGGGGAATTGGGGTAGGTCCGGGTTAGCCGTGTAGTTGCACTCTCTGCTGGGTTCACCTACCAACTTTTGGCATGGTGGAAGGATGGAATGGACCTCTCATGCTTAGGAATTTTTCTTATTGGACAGGAATGGAATACTTGAAAATGATATGACTTGAAGCACTACATGAATTGTGTCTTGTATGTGTCAATTGGGGGTCTTATTTATAAAAAATAAGGCAGAAAAAATGTTTCTAATGTCAATATTTTTACTCTAACAGATAGTCATTCAGTATGCCGACATAGGTTTGGTCGACCAAATGCCTTCTCAGTCAATTGTTTGATATGTTGAAACTAGTTCGATATGTCGATTGGTTCATAACAGTCAAACAATTTGGTAGACTGAAAATATTTCAGTATACTGAATTGATTCTTGGGTCTAAACTGCATTATACCTAGGTCTATGAAATTATTTGGTATGCCAAAATGCCTTGTATTAGCCTTATATTGAATGTTTATCAATGAATGATTAGTTTGGAGTTATGGCTATTTTCCTACAGCACTATGGGAGTGTTTGGAAGATTATTACAAGTTCCTAGAGTACAACACATTACTTTTACATGACACTTGATTACATTATTTCAATCTCAATGATCTTGGACTTCAATCTTTCTTTGAGTCATGAGCTTGACTTGAATCTTTGCGATAGCTTTTTCATGACTTAGCCATTTTGCCTTCTTATTTGTTTCAAATTCCATGAGAGCTTTTATTTGACCTATTAAGAAGGTTAGCTCACAAATATGTTTTTTATCATCAAAATTGAGACGAGTCAATTTAGCCAACAAGCACCCCAATCCAAGCTTGTAGAACATCAAAGTAATGACTTGGGGTCAGCATGGTCAAGAATCCCTAATAGAAGAAAGCATAGGGAGTGAAGTGGCTATTAAACCCGAGATTTGCAAAAAAAAAGAAAAAGAGAAGATAACTAGTTTAGAGCCATCACAAGCAAAGGAAAGAGCATGAATTGGAAAGTACCCACCATTCATGTGCAAGGAAGGGATATGCTCAGAGAATGGCCAAGAGTGTCGTCGGTGAATAGGGCCAATGGAGCAAGCAAAATGGCAAGAGGAAGGTAAAAAACCCAAGCAGATGTCTGGGTAGCAAGAGCAGGTGGAAAGCGATAATGGAGTCATCACGCAAGAGACCGATCGCTCGTGCTAAGCAATGATAGTTGTAGGGGACCAGCACATATAACGACCATATATATCCTACGCAAACGACTAGCACGATGTGGTGGCACATAAAATGTAAATTTTAGAACACATTATTCCAATTAGTAAGGCCACCTAACTAGTGCAAATTCTTCTTATCACCTATAAGGGAAACTAGACATGCACAAACAATGGCACAAAGCACGAGCAGTGGTGAAACATGCTTTCATTAACTAAGCAAAAAAAATGCTTTGCATCAACAATAGTTTAAATACACATCAATACCAATACATCTTTTCCACAAGTAATAAAAAAAAGAAGAAGTACAAGTCCTCCAAAAGAACAAAAAGAGAGAACTAGTCACCGAGATCTTTGCTTGTCCTTTGGTACTAGGTCGTGCCTCCGAGAAGCGTCGGTAATAAGGTAGGTAACCTTCCGACCTATCCTCAAAGGGATCCTTGCAGAAGCAACCTTAGTACATGAGGTGTCTGGTGTAGAACTATGACCTCCCCCCAAGTCCTCATCCTAGGATCTCTCTTTGACCTTAGTCTCCACGATGAACTCCATGCATGTAGCCATGTTCACCTTAACACTAGGAGCATCTCTTCGGAATGTAGACATAGAAACAAGTCCACATAGAGTAGCATTAAGTAAAACAATTATTTGAAAAGAAAATTATACCTGGAGGGTTGCTTGCCATCACCTCGCCTATGGAGAGAAGAAGAAGCATTAGAACCAAATTCAAGCAAATATGCAAATAAAATAACCAATATTACCATTTACCTTATTTTTTTTCATCTTGGCGTAAATGGCCTTAAACCTCTCCATGAAGACCTATAGAAAACATACATGAGCACATCAAAATATGGCAAATCTAGTCAGAATAGAATGCAAAGTAACAAGGATATTAGCTTTCCCTCGCCTAATCTTCATCAAACCACATTCTCCATTGGCCCTCTCAAAGTTCTTCACTGAAGAGGTGTGGCTTTCCGACTAACTCGAACCACTCTAGGTACTCTTTGTGGTTGACCTTGCAAAGAGTGTACCTACTCTAATGTGTCGTGGTAGTGGCATTCACGTCCTATACCACTCCTAAGACAAGGCCTTGGATTTAATGTCCTCAAGAGGGGGAGTAGGATTACAGAACTCGTATGTGAACTAATGGTAGACGCGCCTTGGGAGGTAGTATGCAGACTACATCAAGTAGTTGAACTTGATTTGCTTTCTCCTTAGCTCACAAGTAGAGTTTAAAGGGACCCAATCCAACTTGACACAACACTCGAAGGGTCTTAGCTTAACCTAGAACCAAAGCAACAAACGAGCATTAGATTATGTTATTTTACAACATATTTTGCAATAAACAGAAAGATAATGGCAAACTTACATCCTCAAGGCTCAAGAGGTCAAGTTGATAATGGTAGGTCTCATAGCTATAGACCCCAAAGATGACTCGATGATCAGGCTCAAGCCACTGGTGGGTAAGTGGGAGCATCTCTGGTTGCAAGCGGAAAAGTATTGCTCCATCACCATGTGCTCCATGGCCTAGCATTGCCAAAACACAAACATTAGCAAGTTTGTAAGAGCATGTCCATGTAGAAGCATGTACAAGCAGAAGTCAGCATAAACAGGCGTTGGCACTTACCATGACCAAAGGGTACAACCCCACATAGGAACGACATCCTAGCCATTCGACGTCGTCCAGCCCACATAACAACTAGGCGTAACTCGCACCATCCTAGTCATAATATTCCATCTATTCAAGGTATGTAATGTATGCTAGCTAGTCAAAATGGACACATTAACAAACAAAGTTGTAGAAGACAAGCCCGATTAGCTTGAGCAGGAAGTGGCATAGCACATACTTTGCCTCACGTTGGCCAAGCATCAATTCTGGCCAGTGCGACATCCACCCATGCAACCAGCCCAAGTTGAAGCTCTAGGTGGTTCTCTTTAGCTATGGAGGGATCCCTACCAAACAACCCATTCATTGTATCAAATCATTGGGTGGTCTTCCCACGATCAGTTCTTCGCTAATGCATAACCCCATCAATAGAGCCCAATGCTCTGGTATCACTTCCATTTCCCTAGAAGGGAAATGGAAGGTGTGTGTCTCGTGCCACCATTGCTCTACCAGTGCTCAAAAAAATTGGTAATGCTCAGGGATGGTAAGCCACTGATGGGAGAACTATTGAGGAGAAATTCTTGTAGGATGCCAGTCAAGCACACAAAATGCTCCCACATGGGTGCCTAGTGGCATCACATCATCCTCCCCGTGTTGCTAGCCTAACAAGCAATGTAGTAGACAATATTAGGAAATAATGCAGTATTCATCAAGCAGAAAAGGAAACTAAACATTAAAGGAGCACCAACCTGGAAACTAGCCTCCCTGTAGATATGCCCAAGGTTGAATAAATAGTCATTGTGGTTTTTGGATTCCTGGAATTACCAATTTCAAATCAAAAATCATTATTATCAATGTATAAAAGAAAACTAGGCAAGCTAAGGCGCAAATTTGGCATACCTCCTCGAGAATCTATGGCTAGTAGTCGCTCAAGGCACCCTTGCTCGATGCCCATGAGCCCACACTAGGTAACTTTGAAACAGACTGCAAATAGAGGGCAAAAATTCAGAAAATGGCAGATAAGCAAAACATACAAGCATGACATTGTTGATATGGAATTTTTGGAAGGAAGTGCATTTTATTGAGTTTTGTCACCTCGTTTGTGTCCCTTCGGTTGTATCTGACACCATCACTCCATGTATGCTGAGGTTGGTGTGATTGCCACTCTTGATTTTCTTTGACTGGCCCTCGAGATGCTTGGGGAGATGTTTTGTTGAAGGGTGCCCATATTGGTGAGCTTCTTCTTCCTCTTCTTTTCCTTGCAAAACAAAGTAAGAAATACACATTAATATAGTGTAGTAAAAAAGCTCAAAGAAAATTAAAAATTATTATGAAATAAAAAGGAAAATACTTACCCGAGAGGTTTTATCCCTCTAGTTGCTAGTGTCTAGTTAGCCCTTACTCTTGCACCCAACCATTTCAAGACCCATGTCGGTCGTCACCCACACCAAACCATTTGCCATGCCCCGTTTGGCAGTAGCCATTTCCCCACCAAACCTATTGGCCATTTCTTGGCCAATCCCACTACCCAAACTCAACATCCATTAGCCATAACCCAATGCTTTTCATCATCCCCAATAAAATCACACGATTAGAATCCCTCTAAAACACAAACTGCACCTGTAAACACCCCAATTTTGTGGCCACTCGTTGGCAGATTCTTTCAAAAGCGCTTCATTCGATTGAAACAAGGCATTCTCAACACTAAAACCCATTCCTATACAACACCTAGAACCTACTCAAAAACACAAATCTAAGTCCATCGATGGTCAAACATGTAGGGAAATAGGCCTAGAATCCATGCAGTAGGCCTAGCAATAGGAACATCGTGTGTCCATTGTGTGACTTGTTGCCATAGATTGGTCACACAGATTATGACTGCGTGTTATCGTCGTGATTGCCGTTGGTCAGTAGTAGCAACTAAAGGATCAATTGGTCCATTCGCATTTAGACCATCGAGCCCTTGCCTCCTATTGGCTTGCATGGATCTGAGCATGTAGCTTGACATTCCTAGACTATCTTAGCCTTCATCCACTTTTGAATCTCCATCTAATCCTCTTCATTTAATCTCAATCATTCAACCCAGATTTTATTACACATCTACAACTCCCATGCAACCATCGTCCTTATAAATCCCCCTACACCTCATCCACGATAAGGTTGCCTAAGAAAGCCAACCATCTTTCCTCCAAAAACCCACTATCTACCCCCCTAGTTGCTAGAGAAAGCCAATCAGTGGGCCATCAGAAGCCAACCGTCTCATACCCTAGCTTCTCTAGCACACATTACACCACTAGCCATTGAAAGCCAACTCTAGCACCCTGTGGCCTTCTAGAAGCCAACTCTTGTCACTACAAGCGATCATTGATTTCCTACAACCTCTTCACAACACCATAGCCTAACCTCATTGCCTCTACCGTCATCGTCTGAATAGCCACACCAAGAGTATGTCGTTAATAAGAGGAGAAACATCCAGTTGCTGCATTGGTAAGCACACCTTCTAGCCTTAGTTTTTCTTTCCTCTATCGTTGTGATGCTTCCTTAATGTTGTTTGGCCCATGTTTTGTTGTGTTTTCCCGTGTTTGAATCCACTTGCATGCCAGTGATGCATATTATTTGCATGAGGCTAATGGCCCTTGAATGCAGATGGAGGCTCATCTAGGCACTTGTTTCCTCTTTTCGTATCCATCTCACATCACTTAGAAGAGCTAGAGCCTGAAAATTGTGGTCCTCTTCCATAGCCATCGAGAATAAGGCAAGCTCCAACAACCACAATGAGGGATGAAGAGGAGTGACTGATTTTCTTCCTCATTACTTCTCATCTCCTCATACTTCCTCCACTCCTAATTGACGTCAAGACAGCTCATCGGAGCTCATAGCCTAATTCCATAGCTGTTAGAGATGATGAAACCTGACGAAGCATAAGGAAGAAGGGGAGACGTTCATTTGCATCCATGATTTGTGCTTGATCTTTGGAGGTGTTTATCATTTCTCATACTAGCTTCCACATGCTGAATTGCATGTCTACATTGGTTCAGTTCATCATTGTACGATGAAAAGCTTGTTGACCTGCTCTATAAATTTAGGATTGCATGTTTTCATCAGTTGTGACTATCATGTGTCACCACTGCACGTCACCATCATGGCTTGCCAGATCTAAAGTATGTAGCAAGGTAAAGCACACACTTGCATGCATTACCTACTTTGATCTTGGCTTTCTCACATCCATATCCTACTGTCTACATGTTTTACACACATTTAGCATGACTTCATGGCATCAAGCATTCATCCAAGTATAGGCATAACTAAGGAGCATGAATCCATTTGCAAAGCATCACATCATTGCCTAAGTGCATACACTATTTTGCATTCAATTGCCTACACAGTCACACAAGCGAGCGAATTAGCCAAGTGATTTGTCAGGCATGTGAGGGTGCCTAATACCTTCCCCTTGCATAATAGGAAATCTTACCCTTTCTTTGGCCTACAATGACTTATGTGTCACATCCATTCAGCATGGAGCATCCACATATCCGTATTTGCATTATCATTACCATATTTTTCTTACATGGTTTTCCTCGTCATCAGTATTTAATAGACTAGGTAGTGACTCCTCTTTTTTCCTTATCCTTTGTTATTTTGATTTGTTTTGGTGTTTTCAAGTCGAGTATCCTTCCTCAATTTCACCATCTTGTTGTGACCTTATCGGTTCATGTGTTTGGCCCTTTCATGCCATGCACAAGTAGTCACCGGCGTGGCTACAGGAACTGGTGACTCCACTAGGGATACTAGACTTTGGCTTTCATTTTGGCTTTTTTCTTGCTTGCTTAGCTTTTTGTGACTTATTGCACTTACTTTTCTTCAGCTTGCTTCTCATTTTTATTTACTTATTATCTACTACTTGTTTGATACTACTACATGCCTTAACTTTAGTGAATGTCTTCCTTTACACATTCACTATGCCACCACACTTGCACATGCCTTTTTGCATGTCTTTTAATGTGATGGATGCTTTCTTTTTTCACCATCATATTTAAAACAATACTAACACATGCCATGGGCATGGATTTTGCCTATTGTATGTTTTCTTGCATCCCATATTTGGATGTTTCTTTCTTCTTCTCGTAGTTGTCGTCCTAGGGAAAGTAGAGACATGTATGCTTCCTCCTATTGACTTAATCTAAAATTCACAAAGTAAAAGAAGGAAACATAAGCAAAACTAGAGCCAAAATCATATTTTTTCCCCATCTAGCTAAATAAAAGATGCAAGTAAAAGGCACTAAGCAAATTTGCATGAATGAGCATTTAGAAGCATGCATCTTCTCCTCTCTTGAGTCCACCTATAGTCCAAGAAGGGTAGTCTTGGTTTCTCGTTCTATAGATTTGGCATGAGACAAGTTGTTGGTGTGTCTTGCCCGTGTCTAGGGTTATGTCAATGTTAGTAGAAGGTAAAACCCATACTTTGGCAAGGTCGAGGCTCCTAACGCATCACCCATTCACTGCCTGAGCATTGGCTAGGTTTTAGAGCAAGAACCTTACTTCCTACCCTAAGTCACAACCCATTACCCTTCAAAGAGTCTCGATTGGATGGCCTACTCGAGACATGCATTGTGAGAGAGGGCATACTAGGGCATATATTTGCATTCTGTGTCATTCATGCAACCTCAACAACATGCAACGTGTCTTTGCTTAAGTTTGACACTTGTTGTTACCTTGCCTGTTTACAGGTAGCTTAGTGCAAGGTCCTCTGCCATGAGCTTGAGCATCCTTATCGCAAGCAGTCTATCATGGTTTTTCCTATTCTACCCCCAAGCTATTCGTTGCTTTGGACAAGAGCTCATCCTAGAGCTTGTGTCTGTTTTTGCTGTAGCCCCATTCGTACCTACTCACAGTCAACCATGGCCCAGTAGACCAGTAAGCCTCTTTCTATTCCCTTGGAGGAGGTCTCTATTTCAATACCGCCGTTTCTCACATTTGCTGCTTCTCCTTCTCTCCATGCATTCCATTTCAGGGTGCATGTGGATTCTATGCCTACCATCCTAAGACAGTAGCAGACACTAGTCAATCTGGAGCCCATCATTGAATCTACTACGGTAACCACCACACAAGTTTCAGAAATACAATTAGCTGCTCCCCTTTTCCTAGGCTTTCTTGTTTCAGGAATCTAGTCTACTACAACTGTTTCCATTGTATGGTATGTCCCTATTCCACTTTTGCCTTCGAACCTGTCCCTTAACGGTTCTCCTGTCATACAATCTCAGCATCTGATGGCCTTGGCTCAGAAGCTATAGGACATGGCTCTCTCTCTTGACAATGCTATTTGTCTTCCTATTTTAACCCCTGAGGTTTTGGTGCAGTCCACTTTAGCTTTGTAGGCTCACCACACTATACTCTTGCCCTTACCATCTCTCTGATTCCACACTGCTTTGGTAATATGGACATTATCTTTACCTCCTACACCATCATAGCATTTTACACTACATGCAACTCCATGACTTGGTGGCCAACCCTTTGGTTTGGTAGGAGTACAACATCTCTTGAGCCTGTTGCCTAGTGTAACCATGCTGATGATTGGACTTCGCATGACCAAGTGCACAAAACGGATAAGGTCACGGCAAAGAGTTGAATCTGAGGAACGACACTCGACTAGAAAATAGCAAAACAAAGTAAAGAAAAGGATAAAGAAAAAAGAGAGTCGCTACATAGTCTATTTGGAATTGGAAGAAGAAGAAAACCGAAAATCAAAGAGAAAATGTGATAAAACAATACCAAAGTGCAAAGGTGAAAATCCATGCCAAATTGATGCGACATGTTAGTCATTGCGTGCCAATGAAAGAACAAGGACTCCTGTTATACATGGGAAAGATATTAGACAACCCCATACACCTAATAAATTAGTCTTTCTTGGCTTAATACATTCGCAAATGTGGCTAATGTAGGTAATTGAATGCTAAATAATATGTGCCCTTAGGTGAGATGCTTGATGCCATGCCATGATGTAGAAAATATGCAAGAGTGCAAGAATTAGTAAGTGAGAAACATAAGGAAAACCAACAAAACAAATTAAAAAGTGCTTTGTAACATTGCTTATGTTTTGGGCTTCACGCTGATAGCTCGTGCTGGATGATCATGCAATATCATCATACTGAACGATCTGAGGTTGGTTGTAGTCGACGTCTGAGGTTGTAGACCATAGCACACTGGGCTCAATTTGTGGGGCTACTTACACACACTCAAGGGTTAATGGAGAGTGATGAGGATGTGCTCAACTAAGGGTGCAATGGGCTACTCTCATTGTGCTCTCACAATGAACGATTGGGTTACTTAATTGCAGGGTTGCTAGTTAATGACTGACAAGGTAATGCAAGGAGGGGAGAGAATGTCAAACCTAATGACTGAGAGAGAGCAAGTGCAAGAGAGCTAGATAGCCAGAGAGTTCTTACGTTGGAAGAGAAGGTAGTTATATAGGGGAATCTATCAAATAAAGGTTGTTGATGTTTAACAACCTTAGAAAGGGATGGTTGGGATTGATTCCAAGGGGTAGGATTGGCATTTTGATGTTAGGATATGGGTATGATGGTCCCATGAGATTAAGATGCTTGCTTAGATTTGTGTAAGCCAATGGTAATGCAAATTTAAGTGGTCCATCACGTAGGTGTCCACTAAACCCTCTATTAGAATTAATCTGAAATAGAATACTTCACCAGCATTATGCGCTAGATACTCATGCTAGACAACACATGGAATTATCATGCGTATTGATATCATTGGTAGAGTACTCCTATTGGTTGCACTTTAGAATGGCACTTGACCCATTGCTAGGCTTGCTAACTATATTTTGGGCCTACTCATTGAACATTTGGGCCAAGTAAGAGTTCTAGGCTATAGTATGGTGAAGGTTTAAGGTTTATGTGGACTTGGGAAGTTTGATTGGTTTTGGGGAAAGCATTTAAGCATCCAACAATCGAAATGCACACTCTAGTGGAATCTACCAGCAAGCGCTAGCAAAGCAGGGTGTCTATAGATGCCCCTCCCTAAGAGAGGTCGAGGGTAATTGAGATTGATGCTAAGAGTTGACAAGACACTCCACTTGTGTCTTTGGGAGAACAAAAATTGTTATCGGCATTGAATCAGCAATTAGACAGATGCACCGAAGGTCATGATTCATTGTCGTGATGCAAATGCTAGCGCGCTAAGATTTGCTGGGGATGTGTGTGTCTCTTTGCAATACTGATGCAATAAGACTAATGCAAGGGTAAAGCAATGCTAATGCCATACTAATATTGATGATAATGTCGAAAGATGTGATAATAGTAGATGCTAATGCAGACTCTGGATGATGACAATGATGCAATGCTTGCTGCCTAGCCAATGGTTAGTCATCTTGAATAGGTGGCATGACAAATTATCAAGATAGCACCATAAGGGGCATGACAAGTTGTCATACTCGTCAATTGGATAGTTGAGGTTATCAACCTAAAGAGAAAAGAGGGGTGTTGGCAATATATTAGACTTGTCGACCAGGTAGGGACAATTGACAGATGTCGTCCATGTAGTTTGGGATACTAGTCCAAAAAGAGGGATGAAGTATGACAAGTTATCAGACTTGCCAAGCAAAAAGTAAGGACAATGACAGTTGTCGTCCTAGTAGTTTGTAATACCAACCCAAAGGAAGAGGGATGTGGAAAGATATCAAACCTACCAACTAAGGAATAAGGACAAATGATGGACGTCGTCTAAACAGATAATGGTGTCATCTGGATAGTTTCAAATATTGGCCAAAAAGATGAGAAAGGGACAATAGACAAGACTATTGAGCCTATCATCCAGGGCAAAGACAAATGACGGATGTCATTCGAGTAGTTCAGGATACCAACCCAAAAAGAGGGATAAACAAAATTCCGTCTGTCTAGAGCAGAGATCTAGAAGAAAGTAGGGACTTCGTCTGACTGGAATGAAGTTGCAAAGGGGCAAACTGGACTCTGCCCCTTTAGAGTGGAGTTCCAAATGAGGCAAGCTGGTCTCCTTCCATGTGGGGCAGAGACCCAAAAGAAGGTAGGGATTTCATTCAATTGGGATGAAGTTACAAAGAGGCAAACTAGACTCCGTTCATTGGAAGTAGAGATCCAAAAGAAGGCAGGAACTTCATCCTACCAGAACGAAGTCGCAAAAAGGCAAACTGGACTCTGTTTGTGTGACATCTGGGCCTCATTATCCATTTTTATTTGTAAACCATGTAATTAATTGTAATATTGCTTAAATGGTTTATTAAAGGATAATCTGTTGTTTCCTGATTGTGTGAGCTTGTGGTTGGTCTTCTGTGCACTTGTTTGTGATTTGGGACCAATGTGGTGTTCGGCTAGAGGGTGCACAGTCACCTCGATTTGCATACTTGTCTTTTCTTCCTTTCTTTTCCTTCTTTTTCTCCTTCCATTTCCTTCCTCTCACAAGCCCACACACTATTTTTCCCCCATCTCCTTCCCATCCCCGACCCATGCCACCAGTGACACTGGTCCGTGCCTTGACATCTCCTCTGATGCGATGGGAGGCCGCGACATGCGAAGAGAGAAACGGGTGACCGAGAGAGGTGAAAAGGAAGAGGAGCGGTGCATAACCGAGGAGGTGAGGAGAGCACTGTGTGTTCATTCAGCAGAGGAGGTTCGCTAGAGTGCGGGGAGAGTCGCTGGGTGGCTAAGCCAGGTACGCAACTCCTTTCCCTTCCTCCGTTTAGTTTTTATTAAGGATGGGTTAATTGCATGAAAATTAAGAGAAATGCATGTTAAATTGTATAAAAATCATGAGATGAATGGGAATGTGATGTATAGCATGAGAATGATGAGATCATGCTGTTAGGATTGATGTTTGTGGGGAAAATGTGATTTTGGGGTTGAAGGCTATAGTAGTCGTTCTTGAGCCCCTTCCCCTTGTGATTTTCATTTGAACTATGTGGTTGTTGGAATCATGAATGGTTTGAGGGCTTTTGAAGTAGAATCAAGGGTCTACACCCCGTGATTTTATGGAAATGTTTGATGCATGTTTGGGGGGTCCGATCTGGACTCCCACTTGGGGTGATTTTTCACTACCTGAAAAGGGGTGTGCCCTGTTTGCGAGGAATTCGGTATGCCGAGCTCATGTGGAACACTGATAATGGAACACTGATAATGTGGTTGCCGAGCTCATAGCGGTGTAGGCTGAGCCTAGGTTTTCATACCTAGTTGTTCGGGTCACCGAGCTCATAGCGGTGTAGGCTGAGCCTAGGCTTTTGAACCTAGTTATTCGAGTCACCGACGGGGGAGGCTAAGCCTGGGTCATTGGACCTAGTTGTTCAGGTCACTGACTGGGGCATCAGACAAAGATGTATCCCTGTGCACTTATGAAAATGAAATTGAGGCTGGTTGGCTGGGGCGGTCATATCCCGCATGGGGAATTTCATCACGGCAGTGTAGGAAGGTAGAGGGAAAGATGTCCTCGCTTACTGCTTGTGTGCCTGGTTACCTCTGATTAAGGTAACTACGGTAATGAAAAGTGGAAATGAATAAAGAATGAGAAATGTGATTTGGTCAGGATTGGACTGATGAAATGGTCCTAAAATCCTGAAAGGAAATGATGATGTTTTAACTGGTTGCCAGCCAGTGTTTATGATTTGGTTTTGAGCCCAATGGGGCATTATGTTTTAGGCTGGATCTGGTCAGAAATGTGAATTTGAAAGTGTGTTTTGGGAAGAAATCCCAAATATTGAAAAGGGGAATGTTTTGGAAAATGAATTC
>JAMKQA010012442.1:0-10284 GCA_024699735.1 Posidonia australis
TCCTCGCAAACGCCATTAGCGAGGAAATTGCGAGGACATGGGGAGGACTTAGCGAGGACATTTGTCCTCGCGATTTCCTGTTTTTCTAGTAGTGTCATTACTCTTTGATAGGTTGCACCTGCGTTCTTGAGTCCGAATGGCATCACTCTGTAGCAGAAGACCCCTAGGGTGTAATGAAGCATGTCTTTTCAATGTCTTCCTCTACCATTTTGATCTGATTGTATTCCTAGAAGTCGTCTATAAATGATAGTATTTTGTGCCCTACTGTATTGTTGACGAAGACATCAACGTGGGGGAGTGAGAAATCGTCTTTGGGGCTCACTTTGTTGAGGTCCTTATAGTCTATGCACATGCGAACCCGTCCGTCTTTCTTTGACACTGGTATGACAATTGCAAGCCACTCCGGATATTGGACGACCTTAAGAAAGTTCACCTTATGCTGCTTCGTGATCTCCTCCTTGAGCTTTAGGAGCCATTGTGGTTGCCATCTAAGAAGTTTTTGCTTGATTGATTTTGCATTGGGCTTTAACAACAAGGTGTGCACCACTACTTCAACATCAAGGTCGACCATGTTGTCAGAACTCTAGGTGAGGACGTCCATCTATTCTTTCAAGAAAGCCATGAACTCCGCTCTTGCCTGTGGTGACAATTTAACGCTGATTGTAACTCCTTGACATCCTCAAGTGTGCCGATGTTGTTGAGCTATGTTTCTTCTTCAACATGGAGATTCGGGCCATAAGGGTCATCCTCATAGAACTGGAGCTCAGGCGGTGTATCGTCATTCTCATCCGTACTTGTGTCATCATCTTCCCTATACGCTATGAGTTCCAGCAGGATCTCCTCTTGGAAGTTTGGAACTGTAATATTGGAGAATATACTCTTTGAACTCTGTCTTTGGTGTCGCCTCACGATAGTCACACTAATTCTAGTGTCCTTGTATTTGCATTGTGCGATTGTTGCTTCTGGATCCTTGGGAATTGTTGATGGAGTAAGTAGTTGTACTATCTCTTCTGCTATTTTTTTGATTTTTTCTGATTTTTTTGGGTTTTCTTTATTATTTACAAAGGATTCTGCTGTTTAGCTGTTGTCTTGCTGTTGACTAATTGGAGTGACGCCACCTGCATTCTTCCCTAAGCCTAGCTCAGGGTCTTTTTTTTTTTACCCTCACCATGCTTAAGATGAGGTTTAGGTCGTAGGTACCATCTAGACCCACCTCCCAACTGCAGAGTGATTAACTCAACTGGTCTAATACATGCTAATTCTAACTCTTCTAAGACCATCACAGGTGCCTGGTCTTGTTGTTGATGGGCAATGCCTAGTTTTGCTTCGACGGTGATTGCTTTGCCTTTTCTGTTCTGATTGTACTCCATGGCATCTTCTACTACTGTTGCTAACTGTTCTTGGAATAAAACTTCCAGATTATTAAGCAGACTGTCTATCTGGGCTTTTACCACAGCTCCCTCCTTGTCATCGGATGCAAGGTTGACATAATATGCACTGAGTGTATTTGCGGGACTACCTTTGGGACTAGAATTGTGAGCAGAAGCACTGGGGAAATGGTAGGAGGAATTGTTGTTGTGGAGTCTATTGCCAAAACTATAGAAAGCAATACTGACTGTGTTGATGGCGACGGCATAAGGTATCTCTAAGTTTCCTTCTATGAACATGTTGGGGTGTCCTACTCGGGCTGTTCTTCCTCTGAGTAATAATCTTCAATACAGACCCACTCTTCCACTTGTGGGGGGTGCATTTCGATGTTGTACTATTTTCATCGTAGTTTGGCTTCGATTGGGATTTATGATACCTACACTAGTAAAGTTAGTCAGACCTCGGGGTATGACCAGCTGCTAATGCTTTTGGGCCCAATAGTATTTGTCATCGTGGGGCTGCCATTCGTAGTCGAGTCCTTTGTACTCCCTTCTTTCTTCTGCCATGATAGGCTCGATGATCCCCTGGCCATATGACCCAAGGGGTGTTCGTTTCTCATAACCCCCTATGACACAGGTTTTCCACCATCAAGGAAGGGTTACTACAAACGGTCTGATGGCTGACATGCTCAAAGTCAGGGATGTAATTAACTAGCCCAAAATGATTGACCTAGAACATGACATCTGTAGGCTTGGGGTCAAAGTGGACAGTTTGGGGAGCCACAGTGGACACGGATTTGACCTTTTCCTTATCGAGGTCTTCCGCCATGACAAAGACAACGTTATCGCCCCAACGAAACTTGACCATGCGATGAAGAGCCGAAGAGATCACTTGATGCTTGTGCAACCAAGGGCGCCCAAGCAAGAGGTTGAAAGATGGCTCTACATCAACAATGTAGAATTTCACATCGAAAACAACTAGCTTGATAATGACAGGAATAATCAGAATCCCCAAAGCATCGTGGTGCGTGTTATCGAAGGTTGTCATCTCCTTAGTGGCCAGTGTGATGTCCTTGGCTTTGAATCCAATTTTACTAGATATACGCAAGGGGTAGACATTTAAACTACTCCATTGTCCACCAACGTTACGGAGATGCGGAAACTTTTAAACTACACTATGATAAAAAGGGGTTGATTGTGATTGATTCCTGCCAAAGACAGCTCTTTGCTAGAGAACGAGATGACATGAGGGATTGCTATCATGCTCATCATGCTTTCTAAGGTAGCAAGTTCTATAGTGGAGGATACATGGGTAGCTTGGAAAATCCTAAGGAAGGCTTCTCTATGTTCTGTAGATGTGTGGATGAGATCCCAAATGGATATGTCGGCCTTAATCTTCTTTAACTGAACAGTAATGTCTACGGAGGGTTGGTCTTTCTTGGTGGCTCTGGTAGGGTTTTCCTCCGTGATGGGCCTAGGCAGTTGGTTTGTTGGTTGGGAACTAATTGGGTCTGGGCGGCTTGGTCTAGTCACTGGTGTTGTGGGCTTGTACACCCTTCTTAACCACGTAACCTCTGCACACAATTCTTGTAGCGTAGTCGTAGGAAACGTGATGGGTATTTCTAGTCAGGTTTATGACCAACAGAGCACGAGCCACTAGCTCCAGTGGGGCTACTGCTAGCTCCGGATCCACCATCACATCAACTAGTGTCACAGTGTGAGGTACCCGTGCATGAATGCAATGTGTAGTGGTGTGAGTGTAGGTGATTGGTTTTGCTAAAGCACTGGAGTAGGATAGGCCAAATGCTACGCAGTGGGTGGTGCAGAGTGCGAGAGCAACAGCTACTACACTGGCATGGTCCTAGGTAGCATGCTTTGTGGATACTGTGCCCCTGCCAATGCATTGGGCTAGCCACCAAAGACTGGAGTCATATGTTGTGCGGTGTATAGTGGTGGTGCAGGAGGCAGAGATGTTGTCCCCATCACCAGAGTAGTAAGGAGCTGGAGCGACGACTGAGGTGGTGGCATGGTAAGGTGAACCGGCAATGCTAAATGGGGTTGTGCAAGGACTTTAGGAATGACAGGTGGAATAGCCAAGTTAGGGTTCATCAACAAAACCATTTCTTGGAGCCTTTGTGCAAGGGCCATCAGATGCTCGACTTGTATGGTTTGAGACCCATCTGTGCCAGTACTAGGGGTGGGAGTGACAACTAACCTGACGCAAAGAAGGGTATGGACACAAACCGTCCAAGAAGTAGAGAACCTACAATAGAGGTTGTCGTAGTGAGCTAAGTGCTAAAAGTGGAGGGATCCTAAGGGAAAGTGATGGTCAATGGCATCTTTGGAGTCTGAGTGGTGGTCATCGCGATAGATTCGATGACCAGCTCCAAACTGACGATGGTCTGCTAATGACCAAGAGTGAAAGGAACGGTATCTCCCTGCACCTGGAAGTGGTGCGTGAAAGGAGATGACAGAACAACTGACGTGATAGTATGGGATGGAGGGACCGAAGTCGAAATCTCCTCTAGAGTGATGGTAGGGGGAATCTCACCAATGTGCTAGATCATGGCTGATCGAGAGTGAGTGAGGACTGGACTGCGGTGGTAAGCAAGAGGGTGAAGCCTAGGATGAGCTATCGTCGAAATCGACGGGTACCTCAAAAAAAGGATGATGGAAAAGAGGGTTATAGGTGAGGTATCAATAAAAGGAATGCTCAAGATCTAGCTACGGAACTCGCACGTTGGCCTGCGCTGTATGGATGAGACAACAAGACTAGTGTTAGAGCTTGAAACATAAAAAAGGTAATGCAATGTTTATTAAGGTGACATGAATGGCACATATGCATATGAATGCAACTAATATGCGTTCTCTCACCATCTATGTGTATCCTAAGAGGCTATCTACTTTGGACTCTCTCATGAGTATCTAGGTCTCCAACTTAAGGTAGAAAGTAAGGTTCCTACTCTAACTCCTGGCCAAAGCTCAAGCAATGAACGGATGGTGAGTTGAGAGCCTCAACTTATGCAATAGCAGCGAACTGTACCCTTTATTAATATCGACACGACCTCAAACATAGGGGGACAGACTGGCTACATGTCCTATGTCGAAGCCATAGAATAGGAAACCAGGACTACCCTTTTCAAATTGCAGGTGGACTCAGAAGAGGAGAATATGCATGCTCCTATATGAAACATTCATGCAAATATGCTTAATGTTTTTACTTGCATTTTATTAGACCGAATGGAGAGAATGTGTATGTGGGTCTCTAGTTGTGCCTAGATGTTGTTTTTTATCTTGTGGATTTTAAATTAAGCTTGTAAGGAGAAGCAAGCACATCTCTAGTTTCCTAGGAATGGCAAATGTTGAAAGCGAAAGAAAACACCTAATTATGGCATAGAAACATCGTGCATCATGTCAAAAGGCATGGTCATGACAGGTGCTTGTATCGTGTTAACATGATTTGTGAAAAGGGAAACAACCAAACACATCAAAAGGCATGAGCAAGGTATGTGTGTGTGGTGACGTAGCATATTCATGTTAAACAAAAACAATCACCAAACACAAGGCATGAAATACATCAATCAATGACACATATAAAACATGCAATGTGATATTGAAAATACAAGCAAGTGCAAGCCACACATACGAAAGAAAACCACAAATACAAAAGCCAGAGTCTAGTATCCCCAATAGAGTCGCCAATTCCTATGACCATGCCGACGGAACCACCTGACTCCTTGTGTATGGAAGCACCGAAGAATCCCGATAAGGTCACGACGAAGATGGTGAATCCAAGGAAGAACACTTGACTTGAATAATATTGAAGAAAAACAAGGATGGATAAGGAAAGAAAATGAAGTCGCCACCTAAACTTTTCAAAACTGGAAAAACGAAAAAAACCAGATGCAATAAAATGCAAGAAGACTATGCAAATGAATGTGAATGTATGCTCCGTGCCAATGTAATACGACACATAAGTCATCGCAGGCCATAGAAAGGGTAAGAACTCCTGTTTTATATAGGGAAGGTGTTAGGCACCCCCATACACCCGACAAAGCAGTCTTTCTTGGCTAATCACTTGTATGTGTGGCAAATGCAAATGCGTGCTCATGTATGCTTGCTTATTTACGATGTATGCGTGATATCATGGCAAAATAAGTGAAATGAATGAGGCAGAAAACTTGAAGGAAAACCATGCAAGATGGACAACAAAGTCATGCAATAACAAGAAATAATGATAATCAAGCCAAATGTGTTTAAGAAACAAAATCAATTAAATGTAACCAATGTAGATATGAAGATGTCGATTAATGTACGCCACTAGGTGATGAGAGAATAGAAATCAAATCACAATAAGAAAGAAAGTCATGTAATGTAAGTCGAGGCGTACAAGTGAGGAAAAGTTGTAATAGTTCATGAAAATTGATAAAAGAAACCAAAAAACAATGTGGTCAATGTGGACATTTGAATGTCAATTAACATACGCCCTTGAGCGATGATGTTGTGCCATGATTCAAAAAACATGTTAATGTACGAGAATCATGCAAGAAAATAGATCTGGAAACCAAAAGGATTCAGTCCTAAAGGTTTGATTTGAAGCTATTTGCTGTGCCACTAATTTGCACCACCAAGGTCCGCCACCAGTACTCGCCACACTAATGCGCTGCCTTGGTGGGCCATCGGGGTGCACTTAGCCGTTACAGAATAAGCTTGTAAGCTTCCCTTTATTCTAGATCAGAACGGGATGATGCAAATGCTCTAACAAACATACAGGAGGCATGTACGGGTGTAAGCAAACATGTTTGAATGCTTAAATGTCGGTTTGGAAGCTCGGAGTCCTCATCCCACCTACGTGCACGTCGCTGGCGCCCCGGTATCCGACGACCATGGTGTAGGCTGGGAACATTTGGGAATCCATCGAAACTCAACATAGAGGACTGAGAAGAGATGGGGAACACAAAACAGGGGTAAAACACAGGGACAGACCGCCATTCGTGCTCAACGGCCAATGGCCTCGCACAGACGGTGAACCCATCACCAGAAAATGATTCCAATGAAAGAAAAGATGGAAAAAAACTGAGAAAAACTTGATTAAAGACAATGCAAACCAAAGGAGACAAATCGTGCTACACAAAAGAAGGCTTAAGCATGCTGGAAGTTACCTATATGGGGTAGAGTTATCTTCCCCGATGATGGTTGTCGACGACAACCTCGCTGGTGCACTTCAGCTGTGGTGGTGGGACTGGGAATGGCCTAGTGGTGTTGGGCTGAGGCTGGAGATCGATGCTCTGAGGACGTCGAGGACGTGGAGAGCACAACTGGGGTTGGCCAAGGCTCGCGGGCTTGGCTGGATGTCGTGTGTGTTGGTCGGCAACGTGGGTGCAGTTCGGTTGGGTCGTGCCGCGATGACAGTGGCTACTGTAGGAGGAGAGGAAGGCTATGGTGTGTGTACAGACGAGAGAGGTCGAGGATGGTCGTGGGCTGGAAGGGAAAGAGAGGTTTGCAAGAGTAGACGGATGGCCGGTGGTGTTGGATTCTATATGTGCTCTTCCTTTCTCTCTTCTTGCGTTGCATGGACTCAGGATAGGAGGATGGAGGCTGCTGGTCATGGTTGGGTCATGTAGTGGCTGGGAAAGCACGGGTCATGTTTGGTTGGTGGTTCTTGGACGTGGGGGACGGGCTGGAGAAGGAAGGGCTGGAGGACATGGATTAGGCTGGATAAGGAAGGGCTGAGTGGGGTTTCGACGTGGGGGAGGAGATTGGTTGCTGTTTCCTTCTCTCTCTGTGTTGCAATCTCAGGTCTACGGCTCGTGGGGGCTTACTGCATGAAGGGGAAGGCTATGGCCTTGAGGAAGAGAGGGGCTAGAGGAGAGGACGGCTGCTTGGAAGGGAAGAGAGCTCTAAGGTTCTTTGGTTCTCCTTCCTCTCTCTCTCTCTCTCTCTCGTTGGAAGCTCTTCTAGGGTTTTTTTCCCTTTTCTTCTCCCTCTTCTCTACATGAAGAAGTGGGTATGCTTCTATAGGGCTAGGGTTTAATGTGGTACGTTGGATTTATTTGGGTTTGAATGAGTGGTGGGAGTTGGTTTAAAGGATAGGATTAGGGTCGAGGGACGGAGTTACGTTGGATTTTGATGAATGGCTGAGATGGATTCTAAGGGATTGGATTAGGGTTTTTGGTGAGGGAGAAGGTGCATGGTGGTTCAAGACACAACAGGCTACATGCCCAAAGCCATGCAAGCCAACCACGTGCACCAAGTCGAGTTATGACGTGGCTGTGTCAATTGGCTGCATTGCTCTGTTACTGATCCAAGGCACACCCACACCATAATCGCACAACATCGAGAACATAGTTGACCTAGAACAGGGTTTGGCTACTAGGTTTTGAGCTTGTTTCCCTTTGCGTTCAAACTACCATAGGGCTTGGGGGTTGTGATGTAAAATGGATTCTGAAGCTGGTTTAGGGTGTAATGCTAGATTTCAAGGATTAGGTTTAGTCCATCACAATCAGAGCATTCTTTTGGAAGAGTCCACCATCAAATGACTGTCATATTGGAGTGTCTACAGGTATCAAATTGGAAAACGTAAATAATTAAGGAAGGTAAATTGTAATTTATCCTTTATTTTTTTTTCCAATCAATCATCTACTGTTCATTTTCTTCCCAACACTACTATTGAAACATTAAAATAACAGCAAGCCTAGTTCAACGAGCTCGCTCTCTCTCTCACACTCTCAGTTGCATCGTTCATCCCCCCCATCTCTCTCTCTCCCTCTCTCTCCCTCTCACACACACACACACTCTCTCTCTCTCCCTCTCTCACACACACACTCTCTCTCTCCCTCTCTCTCTGTAGCGACAAGGAAGCAAAGACCCACTGTAGACACTCCGATTTTGAGGTGACTCATTGATAAGACTCCAAATGTTGCTTTCGATGTGGCTAACCCTTGAACCAATCCTAAACCCATAGCAAGCCCGCAGTCCAATTCGAAAACCAGACCAGTAGGGGAGAGCACCTAGCTAGCACACTTAGCTAGCACACTTACCTAGCACATCTCCCTAGCACACCTAGCTAGCACACCTTCCTAGCACACTTACCTAGCACACATAGCAGGCGCATATCCCAGGCGCACATACCCGACGCACCTCTCAAGCGCACAGCCATTTCGCAGGCTGCAGGCTGCTGGCTTTCCACCTCCCACGGCTGTTACCTCTAGCAACGAATATGCCATGGAATCTTCTAGGCTTTTCGTCTACGAGGCTCCCTGCATTCCCATGAGTTACCCATGAGAAAATCCCATATAAGAACACCCATAGGCAACCATTAGAAGAGGTTAGAAAATCCTGAATTCAGCCATTCTGTTCTAAGCAAGCATCCTGCACGAGTTACTCCTTCTTTCCAGCAACTTATTTTCGTTTTCTAGAGCACTCCCTTGCGTCCCAAAACACCCTTGGTCCTTCCAAAGCAACAAGGATCTCTTTATCTCTGATATTTCAAGAAGGAACACCTTGAGAGGTAGGCTTTCTACCTCTTCTTTCTCCTTTGAATCTCATTCTTGAAACATGATAAAGCATGCTCGAAATCTCACATATGCTTTGGTTTATTCCATGTTTTTTGTGAGGTTTCATGATAAATTATATGTTTGCTTTCCTTGCAAGATGATCTCCATGCAAGTTTATACCTCTGTTTATGAATATATACACTGTTATTTCTAGCATAAATCAGCATGAATTATCTTCTTTACTGTTTCCTTGCACATAGCACTTTGCCACACACTTATATGTTCTTGCACATAGAAATATGCTTATGATCATCATTTTCATATGTTCTGATTGGCGTTATCCAGATCATGTTTATTCCAAGGCATTTTGCGTGTTTTCATACATGAACCCATCAACTTATTTTGGCTTTGAATACATGATTTACATGATGATTCTCGATCGTGTGCATTCTCATCATATTTTCAGTTCTTAATAATGGCATGAACCCATCTGCATTAGCATGAATCACCCTATATCTCTGCTGGGGTGGATTCCGAATCAGATTACAGTCTGATCCAGATTCTCTGGGGCGCACTACTCAGGCACACCCAACCAGCGCACCGCGCTGGCACACCGAGCAGGCGCGCCAGACTGGTCAGAGAATAAAACACTCGCATTGCATCATTGTTTGCATGGCTTTGTCGAAGGCTTTGAGCTGGTTTCTTTCATGACTGATTCTCTGATATGTTGAGATTTCACTTGCTTGTTTTCAGCTTTGATCAAATCATTTTTTAATTGTTTTCTCCATCTTGATATTCAGTCCTTGCTAGAATCTAGTAGGCTGGTTGCACCTTACTCCTACGTGGAGAGCCTTGTGCATCAGCCCATGATCCAGTAGCATGGTTGAATCATGCATCCTTCATCTAGTTAAAATAGGTGAGACCTTGTATAAGGCTACCAGCCCTTGAGCACAAGGTCATTGCATTTGCATTTCTCGCACTTTTAATACATGTTTTTCTAAGTTTTAGAGAATGATTCTACTGCATACTTTTCCAGAGTGCATCCTCTGATGTTTTGGCTTTACGTGGCCTTCTGTTTTCTCCTCAGCATGTTTTCCTGGCCCTCTTAGACGCACATAAGGGGCGCACCAGACAGGAGCACCAGTCTGGCGCACCAAACAGGCTCATTGGCTTGTTTTTAGTAGCACACAACAGGTTTTGATGTTTTTTGCTTGCTTTCTCGACCTGATTCGCTTCTGGATTTTCCTTTGGTTTTCTTCCTTGATGCATTAAGAAGGCACACCTTTGTTTTCAGCAGTTTTCCTGCATTTTAGATTGCATTAGGCATATAGTAAAGCAAGGATGATAAATCGCTCAAGATATTAGATCTTTGATCTTATTATGCAATATTATTGCATCAACACTTGACCCGGCATACGAGC